>JBBPCZ010000148.1:9965622-9985721 GCA_037974445.1 Brycinus macrolepidotus | reverse complement strand
GTGTGTGTGTGTGTGTGTGTGTGTGTGTGTGTGTGTGTGTGTGTGTGTGTGTGTTTGTGTGAGTGTGTGTGTGTGTGAAATCATGGCTGAAGCATGTCTATGTCAATTTCTTCTACAAACTGATTTATTAATATAGTCTTATAAGTCTTATTTTAGGAGCAAGCAATGAAGGGAACATCATAACTATTACGTTTAATGTTGTATATTAGACATACGATACATAATGGGCATGATTCTCAGATACCTTATGTATTCCTGGCACAGTCATACTTATCAGTGCATTTTCCATGAGTTGATTTAATAAACCATGATCGCTGGCAGCAGTCAGTCCATTATGTGACTTCCTCTCTTGAAATCATTCAAATCACATGAAATAGATTATCGCACAATGAAAATGATTTTTCAGCTATTCGAAAGGAGGATAAGCAATTAGCAGCTGTCAATTAAGTCTGTGTCTTGCTGAATATGTATCGAGGCTTACTGGAATGATGTGAAAGTGCACCCTTTGAGGCAACACATTTCAGTAATAACCTGACATCATTAAGCCAGATCAATTAAATTTTCCAAAGGGAAAAATTTCTTGTGCAATGAAAATGACTACTGTGCAATCAATAGCACAAAAAAGTTGCCATGTGAGCCAGTACACAAGGCAAAAGGAACATTTAAACAGATGGGTGATAGGAACAGTAAGCTCCCAAATACCTTTTTTTTTTTTTTTTTTGCAAAAAAGAAAGTGCTCTCTTGGGAATGAAGCACAAGATGATGCTAGAGACAGCAGCCTCGGTATTGATGTGAATCTACCACACTTGTTTCAAGGATGCCACAAAGCAGCATGGCGTGTCACCCTACAAATCACACAATTCTTTGTTTGCTTGTTGACAGCACAGTTCCCGACCCCCCTGCTCCGTCTCTCTCCTCCCGTTGGATTGTTTGCGTGCGCATGCACTGGGCCCTCCTCATTAGCCAAGCAGCCACTATGCTGGTGGAGGCGGTGCCCAGACAGAGACTCCTGCCGTGTCAATCAGAACCGGTGCTCCACTGCCTTAGTGCAATGAAGCGCCAATCAATGGCCTGCCAGAGATTGATGAGCTTGTCTCCTTGCTAGCAGTCTTTAAAGCCTTGGGTGGCTACAAGTTGAATATCTGGATATGCCTAAGAAAGTGGAACCCAGATCCGTTCATTAAATGAGCACACATATTGCCGAATCATTTTGGGCCTGCCACTGTTATCATAATCTGTTTTTGTCATCTAATGCACAAGAAAGGCTTTGCCTGAATGAGTGGCCATTAAACAAATTCCACTTAGAATCACATGAGAGCTATGATGTGAAAAATGATCTCTCAGTCTGCGTGTCTGTCAGGCAAAGTCATGGCTCCGATAACTACAGCGTACGCTCAACACACTACAGTCCTAATCTCTTAATAACAGATGTGCAAAAAAGTGTTCTTTAGAAGAATGTCGTAGAAGAACCTTTAAATGGAAGGTTCTATCTAGAACCATTTGCAAATGAAAAGTGTGAAGAGCCTTTTGAAGGTTTAAAGGACCTACTATACCAGTTAACCATTGACTAAACTCAAGAACCACATATGAACCTTTGTTTTAAGAGTGAAAACTTTAATCGGTATAGAACCTTTACATTACATGAAAGTCTGTTAAACTCCTTATGATATTTTCACACATCTCATTTACAAAATTCTTTAAAGATTCCACCAAAAGATTCTTGATGTAGTTGTAGCACACCTTAATCTTGGTGGTCTACCCTCCTTCAAAAGTATAGTTCACATCTTAACACCTACCTCCACCTCTACATGGTCCTCATCTCATTGGTAAGGGAGATCAAATGAGTTAAACTAGGATTGAGACTAAAGGAGTAGAGTTGGGTGCCCCATTTCCATTGAATTGTGAAGGGACACTACATTATGTAAAGCATATTTCTCGGTAATTGTACTCCGCTCTAAAGCTGGATGGACAAAGTGTTATAGGAAGACATATGTGTAATACTCTTCCAGAGACCCCTCCTCCCCACCTCCTGCTTATCAAAAAGGCATTTGCCCATTTACATCTCATTAACAATTCTTATCTCCTCACTACCATTTGTCATCCATTGGCAGTTACACCGGCATGAAGAGATGAGGTGTTTCTACACATCTCTCTCACACTTTCCCTTTTTCACTCTCCCTCTCATCTTCTCACTTAATCTCATTCTCTCTCATATATATGTACACACATCATTCCATTTTGTACCTTCCTGTATCACACTCCCTTGGTGTGTTACTGGATAGCATATAATCATGTGCAATACACACTTGCTGCTTAACTTGAAATATTACATTCTGTTAGCTGGAGGGTCCACGTCTAGTTAGCTGGAGTGAAATTGCCACAATCTATTGAAAACAGGCTTTTTTTTCAGAATGCTATCCTCGAGGTATTACCAACCACAAAAATGCAGCCTAACAGTTGCCACTATTGTCATGAAAGCTGCTCTTCAGACAATGAATAATTGAACAAAGTAAGTAATATGAAATGGAACTTGAAAGGTATTTGTCTTTGCTCTTGGGTAGCCCAAATGTTTGCCTTTGCAACAATTGCATTATTCATTGAACCTTTGAAAGTCGTAGCAGAGATTGTGTTCACCTGCGTGTGATTCGGTGCTTCCGCTTTCACCCTGCTTTCAGAGCGCTAAGGCTGTAGCGCTAACATCACACCTCCATCTCGGCTGAGAGATTTCCCATTGCTCCACCACTCCATAACATTTCCATGCTGTTGGACTCATTTCAGACCTGTGGCCAAGCATTGCCAGCAGGAGCAGCGACGAGAAACGTGTTGAAGAGGACACATCTGCTGCAACATGGATTTAGATAAGGCTTGAGAGACTTGCCAGGTTTCTCGAGACATAGGCTGGTAGAGGAGGCTGTCTATCACTCTTGTTCTTCTCCACTCCCTCACCGTGGTTCAAGATTTAAGCCTCCTATTGATTTCTCCTTTTGAAAAGAGAGCTGTCCAAATGGCATCAGTAAACGAAGTCAGAGATGTTTGTTTGAACGCTTCTGAATGTGGGGGAGTAAAGGGGAACCAATCCTCGTGAAATTATATTCAGCTGGAAAACCGTCTTGCAGAACTGACATGCATAAAACAGGAGCAAAACCTTAAGAGAAAAACATAATAATGCAGACAAAGGTGAAACAAAGAAGGCCTCATCTGTTCATTTGCAGGGACAGGTGAACCATTAGGACAAGAGGTAGCGTGCGGTCTGCAGTCATGCGATTTTGAAAGGCTGAAAAGCTTTTGACAGTGAATAAATTTGACAGGCCATGGTTATATATGATCTTATAATATCTGCTCAACTACCAGCTGTTAAATGTGTAACGACCATTGTCTTATGTAATACAACACTGTTAGACTGTATGTTCTCAAGGTTAGACTGAATCACATTTCCTTTCAATCTAATAATAATAATAGCAACCTTTTTATCCCCTTCAAATGTCACCGGGTTATATTTTAATACGAATAATTGAGCCCTGTCTTTAATCAATGCAGCAGTGTTCATTGAAATGATTATGCGTCTTGGGCTTGCATACAGTAGAAGATGCCATCATGAGTCTTTCCACTTTGGTAGATGGAAGCTAGGATGGATTTTCACAGCACTGGACTCTTGCCCTCCTCTTTTAGAGCAAACAGAAAGGCGCACACATGTCCAGTAGATCTGCTCAGTAATGAATGTGCTTTGCTTTTTACTGTTTGCCATGAAAATGCTTCACTTAGTGGAAGCTTGACAGTGATTTGTCACTAGACTGACACCGAACGGCCTGTGCCAACTTCATTAGAACAATGAATCCACAAGCGTGCTATTCCTACAGGAGCCAGCAGGATGCTCTCTCTCTCTCTCTCTCTCTCTCTCTCTCTCTCACACACACACACACACACACACACATACACACACACACACAAATGGCTGGCTTGCCTAATGAATGCTGGTTTAGTATCTTTTATTTAATTATTTTCCCCATGCCTGCAATCAGTAAGTAAGCCTGAAATTTACCCACCCTACTAATGAAGCTCGAATTATCCCTTTGAAGATATTTCTCTATTTGGTTGTCTGGAATCAGATGTTTCTCTAATGACTTCTTATGACCTTTCAGCATGCAAGAACTGATGTTTCCCCCCACTTAGCCTTTTTTTCATATCTTACCAGCTTAGACTGATACCACCTTTCAGTGAACTGAGCAAGGATGAGCCGTTTAAGCTTTGGATAGTTGTAGCTCTTCAAAGTTGTTTTGACACACTCTGTTTAACTTGTCATACATCAGGTAACTGCCAAGTCTTTGACCACTTGAATTGGTTGGGTCAGAACAAAGAAGGCTATGCCTATATTTCACATAGAGCATTTCCAACATTACAGTAATTTCAGCACACTGGGCATATCATGTAGTGTTATGTAGCTTCTACAGTCACCATACAACGGGAACTCAAACCTTCCTCTCAAGCATAACTTGCCCTTGGTATGCTGTTATCCAAAACAAATTACAAACTGTGTACAAACCCCATTTTCTTGAAGAAAAAATAAAAATAAGCCAATGCCTGTTACCTGCTGGGCAGGTTGATGCTTGTGATTTCCATTCTCGCATTGGCCTCCATCGAGGAGAAACAACTGCCTTTAGTACCGCTTCCTCTCCTGTTTGTGAGTGATGCTGTAACGCAGGGGAGTCTTTCAGGAACAACAAAGGACATCTCTCTTTTCAACTGATAAGTCCTGGGGCGACATCACACTTTGAATGAAGTAAGAATTTGCCGCCTCAGCCTTTTCCTTTTTGCACCAAAACAAAGTCACAGAAACTCCACAAAGTCAACGACTCCCGCTTCCTTTTAGCACACTTCTGGCACTTCTCCATCGATCCTATTGAGTATTGACAGACATTTCAGTGAACAGATGTTCAGCATGCAACTACATGCTGTAGGTTGAGTGTAGAAAAGGGTAAGACAAAGTGCCCCTGTGTTTCCTGAGTTGCTGGGGAGAGGGAGGCTTAAGCATGACAGTGCTTGGCAAGTAGGCTCCAGGAGACTTGTCTCTTGAATCCATTAAGGAGTCGAAATGTAAGACAACAAATTAGCCTTGTACATCAAAGCGCTCATCAGTGCTTCCTGACATGTGTCAGTGCAACAGATTCAAAGAGAAAGGGAGAGACAGAGCACCCAGGGTTGCCATGTCCACCAGATTATGACTGACTGAGACTCTTGTGATGAGAGAAAGCGTGTGTCAAGTCCTAAAGTGAGGGAAGTCTGTCTTCTTGCAGCTGAATTAAAGGTGTGCAGGCTGGTAGGTCACTGAGTTATGGTGTTATTTGTTCAGTTTGGTTTAAACCCCTGTCCTGGAACAGGCACTCTGGGCTGAATTTTCTGTTGTGACAACTGCACCTCAGACACTTCAACCAACTGCTGCTGACACCGCCAGAGGGGACGGGAGTCAGCGTGTGCCAGGCAACACACAACCTTCGGACTTTTGGAACTCCACATACCCAGATTCTTACATTCAGTCATTTCACCTCTCTGCATGTAAATCTATCAAACCTGAAGCAGGACCAGGGCATGCCCTCAGATAATCATTTATAGCATACACAGAACCTTTCTTGCTATGTATTTTAAATGCCCAAATCAATATCTAATTTAAAAGGTCTGATGCAGGAACTTGACTAATTTCCTGCCCATTCACCTCTGAAAGATACTTTACAATCTAATACCCCCCCCCCCTCCCCCAACCATGAAAGGCAGCTGAGTAGTGACATTTAGCATTAAAACTGGGCTAATGCACCTGACCATCTCATAATATCCTACAGACTCAAAGCCTGACGTAGACAGCCATATCTGATAGAGCGTCAGGTCTGGCTGAACACATGCCAGGCATGGACAGAATGGCCGATCAATAGAAACCCCACGGCAATACTCTCAACTCCTGCGATCCAATAATGTCAGCTGCAGAGGGCCCTAGTCCTGTTCTCAGTCCTGCCCTGATCCTCTTTTCCTTCTAAACTTCAAATACTTACACTGCACTCTGAGCATGACAAATAATGGATTATGGGGATTAGAAGCAGGCAAACATGAAAAGAGCCATATGTTTTGAACCTCCTCCTGACCTAGATGTATGCACATGCAAAGACGAGATAAAGGGACATGCAGGCACACAGTAGTCTACAAAAGAGCGAGGGAAAGTGTGTGGCACCTGCCATCATGTTCATGTACACACCTGGAATTGGACATGTGCTTGCAATTCAGGGGCAGCTGGTGACTCAGAATTGAGGGGTAAATTATAATAAATAAAAGATGCACTGCAAGTATATTTTGCTTTACTGATCACACTGAATTACTGGCATGTTGAACTCTATAAGTCCATTACCACATGTGATGCAATAAAATATTAATATTCAACATCAATATTCAAAAACAAGCAATTCACCCTACTTCATTGAACACTGAATTTTCCTTTCACTTTAGCCATCCAGCATTCTGGTGTAGCAAGCTAGCCAGCTTAATCGTAACAAGGCAAAAGAATACCAGTAACTCAACCAGCAAAAAAATCACTAACAACAACAAAAACTATAAGAAATAAGATATAAGAATCTAAATGGGGCTGCTTCACTGAATAAGACTTTCTTTTGTTTTCCAGCAGGCAATCCAGTTCACTCTGCAGAGCAAGAGCAATTTACATAAACTATAGACCTGTGCTCTGTTACTGAATGCGCAGAACAATATATTTTGAAAGGGAATGCAGAAAAATGAAATAGATTGGATGGAGTGCTATTCTGAACCTTAAGCAGCGCTGTTTCATATTGGAACTTGTTATTTTGTGTTCACAAGATTGAACAAGTAAATAAAATGTGTTTTTGGGTATTTGAAATATATTTTATCTATTAATTTAATTTGTATTCTGAGGATGGTCCTTTATTGCCTCTATTGACCAGGCACCTCTGCTGGAATTCATTCGCAAAAGACTTTCGCGAAGGAAAGCAAGGAGGCAATGAAAGGCAAATAAAAGAATGAGTCTACATCACGGTGCACAAATGATGCTAATGAAGGTGGTCATCGCCAAATGATTCCAATTAAGGTGATGCTTTTCTCCGACCTCATGTGTGTATCTCTGGGTTGCTTTCTCACTGAGCTGAGACTTGTTGACTGGCCCTCACAGGAACTAAGAGAACCTACGTGCCCTCAAAAGTGAGATGTGTGCCCTGGGGCAGTGGAACGTGTGCGTGTGTGTGTGTGTGTGTGTAAGGGGTGTATGGAGAGTGGGATGGCTAGGTGTCGGACAGTGCAGTCTATGCTGGCACAGTCCATCCAAGAATTTCTGAGTCTATGGGATTGGCCATGGCGCCGGCGGCAGGATTACGCTGGGATTAGGAAACGATAAGAAAGGTAACGAAATCACTCGATGAGGCCACTTTAATTTCTACAGTGCGGCGCTCTTGAAAGCGGACCGATAAAGGCAGTCTGAGCGAGCCCCTGGGAACAAGTCTCTGGCAGGCAGCGAATAATGGCGGCGCGAGTGACCACTGCAGGCCGCTGATTAGCAGGGGGAGAGAGGAAGGGGAAGGACAATAGCACTTCTGTCTGCCCGTCTCCTGCCTGGCTGTGAATTAAAATGGCATGGTGCTTCCTGCAGCCTGCGCTGAGTGGCCATACTCATATGTACAGACTCTCCATCTCGGCTGAAGCTAGCTCGCTTTGTATCACAATGCAAATGTGACACTCCAACAGTAGCCCGTTCGAATATGGATTACTCTGATTAAGGAAGCTACGGAGAAACCTGCACAATGGGCAGGGGAAGTGTCAGTCTGTATTAACAATGCATTTAATGCTGGCACTTAAGCCTAGAATCTGAACAAACTGTAAAACTGGATTACTTCTTTTGACTTAGTGGCAAATTAGATTATGCACTTAAATGCTAATTGACCATTTTCAGTTCTGTCTGACCTTTTTTTTTCACTGACCAATTTCCTTAGTCCATTAGAGGGACTCTTCTCTCTCAAAGCAGCACGAAGAAGAAAAGGTGGACGCATTTTTAGCTGAATGTTTTAAGGAGAGGGCTGCAAGGGGAGAAAAGGGGGGGCAGCAAAGTGGGATGAAAGTAAGTGGAGGAATGAAGAAGTAGGGTTAGGTTTAGGAAGGGCACAGCTGCTGGTTCGGGGGTGACACTGGTCAGGAAATGCTCCTGCCACAAGCCCCATTTCGTTCATTACACATACACCAGGAAGGTCAACAGGGAGGTAGAACACACAGCCGGATGAGAGCTTATCTTAATTCTGAAGGTAAGAAAATCTGAGATCCCATCCAGATAGACTCTATCTAATCAATGTGGACAGGTAATTCAGACAAGAGCTGGGGAGAGCTTACCGCCTACAGCCCTGAACTTCATCATGCCATCCATGACACAAGCACATACATAAATACACACAAACACACACACACACACACACATACACACACACACACACACACACACACATTCTGTTAAACTACGCCTGCAGCAATTTAATCAAAGGCACTGGGAGCAGACAATAACAACAGGTATTATGTAACGGATAATGACCCACAAGAGCCAATGCCGAGATTGCTACTAATATGTAGTGATGAGCCGAACCCCGTTTAAATGCCTCGTATTTACACTCAAATCAATCCACCCCAGCCAGCAATCACTGCCAAAGAATCCCCAAGCAACATCCAGTGCATTACCTCAGCGTGTCAGGAAGAGGTCTATGAATGACTCAGGAGAATACAGAAGGTTCAAAGAAGGATCATAAGCAAGTTCCTTTCGTGAAATAAGACTGTTTTTGGCTCTGGGTACTGAGAGTCAGCAGCCTGTAATGTTATTGGCTGAGTCACCCGTGTACAATTAGGGCCATCAGCAGTGAGGCGAGTGGCTGGCTGATGGTAGAGGTAGAGCATGCCGGGCGTTCCGCGAAACACTAGGCCCCCGTCTGGCCCAGGCTTTCACGCCTACTGCTGGCTTCCCTCCACTCTCCTCTGAGACACCCTGTTATGTAATTCCACTCTCGCCCTCTCAATGTCTTGGTCAGTCATCTCAATGTGCATACCAGAATGTTCCCATGTAAAAAAAAAAAAAAAGGTAAAATCATAAAAACGTAATCCTCACAAACTCTTCCCTTACACAAAGGTGTTCAAGCTTTCATAGTCAAAGAGAAGCGGAGGTCAGAAAATGCCACAACACGCACATAGCGAGCATAGCTGGGGAGCACCCACACTCAGGCAATTCAATATTATAAATTCTTAAACAGATTTCAAAAAGCTTTCTGCTAAGTTTAAATCTTGCAGGCAAAAATAGGTAAATAAATGTGTCTACAAATTCAACAAAATCGCACTGTCTAAATCTGAGTTCCGTTTCAAAAATTCATGCCACAGCTCGCGATTCTCTCTAAGCTCAATAAAGCTACATGATATGAGTAATGGTACCATATTGATGTCTGTCGGCATGGCCCGCAGGAACAGTACAACCCTGCTGGTCTGTAGCCCCTTTGGCAAAACTAATTCTCATGGCGACTGCTAATCAGGGGTCACAAAGCCATTGTTTTCCATTCGCGTAATGGTTTTCATCCAGGTCTCAACCCCCAGCCACACAAACACACGCACACACACACAAACAGAGAATGGGATGCAGCATTTGTAGCTATGAAACCCGGTCCTCTTCATGTGCCTCAACTTTACTTTCATATTTCTGTTCTTTCATATTTCACTTCTGTGAGGAGACAGTCTGGCCCCCAGCCACTGTGTCCAAACAGATTGCTTTCATACAGATCTCACGGGTGGTTTCCTTTCATGGTCTACATCGGCTAAATAAAAGGAACTAGCCTGTTCTATGTAGCACAGTATGTAGCGTTTCAACGCATGGTGGACGGAGGTTAAGGTTACCTGTGACCAATCAACAGGAGAAGAGAAAACAGTGCTCTGATCCTGCTCTTAACCTGAGGGGAACAAGGATGGGAGAAAACGAACAGAGAGGCAGATGCAGCCCAGCTCAGACCAGAGCGCCGCAGCATGAGGGACCATGGCCAGAGCTCCTCAACACGGGCAGAACTGCTGCCAAGACATGGTCTCCACACACACACACACACACACACACACAAACACAGGCCGTGGGCCGTGTAGTGCGACCACAATAGCATCTCAACAACAAATAGCGCAGTAACAGGTTGATGAGTCTGGCATATCTTTTCTGGAGCTGTTTATCTTTGGCATCATCTTCTGCATAAAATCAAAGCTGTTTATCCCCCATCAATGCCATGGTTTTATGTTCGAATCAAGTGATATTTTCAAAAGCTTCATGGAGCTCGGAGACTTGTTAAAACCCGAAGGCCACAGAAGAACCACTCAGACTGTACAATGGACCTTTCAATGGGCAGTTCTTTAAAGAACCA
This sequence comes from Brycinus macrolepidotus, assembly GCA_037974445.1. Classification (NCBI taxonomy): domain Eukaryota; kingdom Metazoa; phylum Chordata; class Actinopteri; order Characiformes; family Alestidae; genus Brycinus; species Brycinus macrolepidotus. Next base: position 9,975,300 of record JBBPCZ010000148.1, on the reverse strand, counting down.
TCTTTGGAAATTGAGATGTGTGAAGAATGTGAATCCTCCAAATAATGCAAAAAGTTCAAAAAGGAATCAATTACATACTGAAAAAAATTAAGTACTGAAGTGATGGTCCTAAAGATTAAATAATGAATAAGTTGTGCACAAAAAATAATCAGTGAATATTGACTGGGACTGTGAACCATTGCCACAACTCTTGGTTTAAGTAGACCACCCCTCATTTACTGCCTGAGACTAAACTTTCAATCAAAGGTGTGCTAAAATGGTTCTGTCATGTCAAAACTGGCTTAGTGTCTCCACGTCCTAAATGACAATATTGATCGTCATTTCCTACATGGTTGAGATATTGATGTATTGCAAAACTCTACCACTTTGATGTGCTTTGTAAAAGTACCACGGGTTGTGATTGACAAGGCATAGTTTTATAAGCCTTTCTGGCTAAATCACTGTATCCATATCCAGAGCAAGAGAAATACAATTTCTTCATAGCTTTCCTTATGAATATTACTGATTGAAAGAGAAACAAGTGTCAGAATGATAACAGAAAGAATAATCTTCTTTAGATGAATTTATTATTATACGCTGAAATGATGACAGTCTGATGGGATACAGAGAGACAGGGAGAGAGTGTGTGTGTGTGTGTGTGTGTTTGTGTGTGTGTGTGTGAGAGAGAGAGAGAGAGAGAGAGAAAGAGAGAGAGAGAGTTTGAGTGCTTCACACAGCAAGAGGTGTGATAAAATTTTCATGTGTCACATTACATGGCTTCTAATTTGTGTCCATCGGTTTCCTGTAAACACAGGTGGCATGACCCATGATGAGACAAAACCGACACTAAGCTGGGTGTGTTCTGAGCTGACTGTATCACCCAGGGGAGAGAGGAAATGAGAGAGAGAGAGAGGGAGAGAGAGACAGAGAGAGAGAATGGGGGAGGGGGAGATTGAATGAAAGAAGGGGGCTGCATAAGGAATCAGAGGTCTGCGTACTCTGGGGAATTTCTTGGAGCAGAGCTTCTTACATATTTAACCAGGAGTGTGCTCTACTGACAAAATGGTTCATGCCTTCACCCTCCCCGACAGAGGATGCATACTCCTTTCCTGACTGCCTATGTGGAGATGTATACCTCTATAAAACTTTGCTACTGTTGTCACAAAATCTCATATGTCTGAAAGATTGACTGTACAGGAGAGAGAAGAATGTTTGTAACACTAAAGTTAAAGTCTGTTTCGTCTGTTCGTAATAAAACCTTAATGCAATTTAAAAGGCACCTGGGGTTGTCAAATGCAGTCAAGTGTCATTAAGCCTTTTTTTGCTGGATGTTTTAAGGAAAGACGCTGTGTTTTTATGGATATATTTTTTGGAGAGGGTATTCAGCATATGCTCAAGATGCTGAAGGTTCCTGAAGCAGTGAGTAATGAGAGTCGAAAGACCAAACTTCTCTAATTAAAAGCACATAAACCATCAGAAATGAAGACTTAACCATGAAAATCCAACAAGACAGCAAAGGATACACTTATTTAGGCTGAACTCAGTAAAATAAGGAGGCACTCACAAATAAGTCTCTCTCCCTCACTTACATGGTTATGTCAGGTCCTGCTGTTGAGAATTCGGGTAATGCAGATTTATATGGTGGTCAGAAGGGATTAGAGTTTTTAATCAGTCCCAGATCTTATTGGAATATCAAAGAGAATTAATTGGATTTTCTGCCTTTTTATGGTGTGATTAATGTGTCCAGCCTCATCTTTTCATGCTGCTGTTTTAAAGACCCACATTCTCCACTGTATTTACCCAATGCACTTTACTCTAACAGCAAAAGCCAAGCTAGAAAAGCCATTCTCATAACAAGTAAAAAAAACGAGTCGATTGATTAATGCAAAGTCACAACTAATCTGGTGAACTGTGCTGTGTTTATGAAAATCAGATAAGGTGCATGCTCATTTAGAAATATTTTTATGTCTAGAACTTGGTTACCATCCTTGATCAAGAAGTTCAGTGTGAGTGGAAAATATTTTGAAAGGGGAAACATTTTAAAATCAAGCAAAATGAGTCTTCTGGCCATACAAGTCAGAGGACAAAATGAGCTGGATTGTTTAACATTTAATCCTAGATCCAGGATTCCAGGGAAGTTGACTTTGGACTACAGAATGCAGGTCCAAATCCCAAACACCTATATTTGGCCCTTGGCACTGTGGCCGTAGAGCACACCCCTAAAACCTGCGCAAGAGTGCTATAATATGCTAACATATCTTTCCCTGCTCTTTAAACCCAGCACAGAGGCCTTGGAACAGATCAAGTATTCTCAGTGATTCTTCAAATATCAAACAGGAACACGTTCAAAAAAGCATTTGATTAAAAGCTCCATTTGCGAGAGAGTCATTCACATCACCGTGTGCTCCAGCCCAGCCATCTGAGGGCTAGTAAGCACACTCAGAGAGATAGAACAGGAAGCTAGCCATTTTCTGTCATTCATGTTTCTCTGGCCTCTTCACCTCCTCAGATATATTTTGAAAACCTCAGAAATCAATAAATACCTTTGTGTCTTTAGGGCTATTTCTTTCGGTAATTCCTCAAATACCCAGGGGGCTATTAGACGAAGTTATGAAGTTCATGCAATAGCTGCAGTAGCTTTTGTGACACCACTGCCAATCACCCACTTGAGGCTGATTTAATTTTACACCTGCAGCCTTATTGATCATGTAATCCACGGATATGTTACCAAGGACCTCCAGAACAATCAGTTACCATGCTATTAACTGATTGCAACCTAAAGCATTTATGTTCAGAAAACATTCACTTTAATGGTCCCCTACAGCTTATGTACAAATGCTCAAATTCTTTAACAAACTACATGAAAATCAGCTTCAGGGTTAGATTTACAGTTAGCTCAGAGCTGAAATGAGACTCCAGGAATTACATAATGCTGTTGGCTATTGAATGCAGAGGGCAGTCCTATGTCACAAATGTGTATGCATGCTAAAAGCTAACATTGCAGTTAAAAAAATGTTAGCTGGTTAATCACTATGTACAAATTAGTGTTAGCTAGTTATTTTTTAATCTGGTCTTCTCATTCGCTCACTGCTTTTATTCATTTATTATAGTGAGGTATCCAGCAGTTAACATACTGCAAATGAATGCTAAATATGCTCCTTTTAGTATTTCACTCCATCCACTCAATCCATAAACTCAGTATTTTGGAGCATTCTTTAGAGCAGAGGTCCCCAACCACTGGGTCGCAAACTGGGACTTCCACTTGAGTTGTGTTTACATGTGTGAGAGAAAAGGAGGTCTGGCCACAGCAAGACATTTTCATTAATGTTATGTTATTTTGTTAGGTCACAGTACCATGCTAAATGCTACTGGCCCAGCAGGAGTTCACCTGACCGTCCCAATTAGGTTTGGGGATAAGTTGAGGTGAATTTAATAGATGTTTAGTTGAACAGAATCTACAAAGCATCTACAGTGGACCATCAACATAGCAACGAGTACTACCAATAATGCCCTGATATTTGAGCATCCCTCAGATGTGAGAACCTGTCAAGTGAGCTACCGAGAGGGCCAGAGAGTGACAGCATCCTGAAGTCTTTTGATTTATTTTAAATGACAGAAAAACATAAAACGCTTCTCTGGAAAAAACGGTGAGCTCTCAACAAATTAATGGCACAAGCTCTGCCGGGACTAGGCTGTCAGTTTCACTTCAGCCTACAACCTCATGAAGCCCCACATCATTAGAGTGGCCCTCTCTCCTCATGTTTAAGTCCACCGGATGACGGGTTAAACCCTACAGAAGCTTTGGCGGAGTACAGTAAAGCCATGGAGGTGAGCAGCCAGAGAGGAGTCTGATCAAACAGCTGACTTTCCCCTACAGACAGGAGAGGAGTGAAAATAATCTCTAAGAGACAAGTGCTCTCAGGCTCAGTGGTCCGGCATTAAGGTGAGATGCTGTAATTGACACACAGGGTTTACTTGGATATCCATATTTGTCTGCTGGATAACATGTTAGAGCTTTTGCAATCTGCCACCCTACAGTGAGCGAGCGCTTTCCCCAGCTTACTCTTGTTCTCTTTATCTCCCTCTCTGTCTTTTTACCCCTTCAGTCCCTCTCTTCTCTCATGCTATGTGGTCTCGCAGTGGGTGATCAGCAGGCCGCTCTGATTGACCCTGAAAGGCAGCCCTGTGTAACGAGCAGCAAAGGGGGAGACAACAGGTGGAGAGACGAGGCTGATGTGCCTCAGCTGGGGAAGCACCTCTGTTCCTACCAGCTGTCAGGCCTGCCTAATAATCATTAAAATACATCAGCCTGCAAATCACTTTCCATCCAGCCTTGAATTCCAGCTGAGCTAATACTGTCTTATTCATACAGCAGCTACCATGGAATTAGCCCTCCTTCTTGAGGGATTTGCGGCCATAAAGGGTGTGGTCAGAAAATTACATGGATATTCAAACTGGATTTGTGCCGTTGCTTAATGGCTCCCCATTCTCTTTAATGTGTAACTTAGTAAAGTAACATGTAACAAGGATATCACACCTAGTTAGACACCACTATATTAAGGTCCAAAGTAAAAATTTCCTGTCACTAGAAACCCCTGAAAGCATCTGGTCCCAAGAGTACTTCCCATCCCACATGAACAAGGCTGCTAGGAGACACCCACACACTTCAGTTTCTCCAGAAACCATTTATTTTATTTTTTTTCACCAGATTTCAGACTTTTGTGCAATTACACTTGGCACAGATAAAGATCCAAAATGTACCTGCCTTTTTGAGAATAAAAAGGAGCAGAGAGGGGAAAGCGAGTGAAGGAGGGCTGGAATGTAATCTGTATTGTGATGCGCTCCGTGAAAAGCTATCTCCAAACTTGGCACAGAGCAAGATGGGCCTATTGCTAAGGGCACACAAATATAGTGAGTTAAATTGATTTAATTCAGTCAGTGCAGCTCTGTGAAGTTGTTGCCCCTGCAAGCCCCAACACCATGTCCACCTTCATTACGCTGCAATCGATCATGATAGGAGCAGCCCCTTCCCTGGAAATGACTAGGCACTGCTCTACATGACTGTGACCATATCCAAACACTTTTTAAAAAATATATATATTTGTACAAAAGACACCAAAAGGAATGAAATTAATTCTGCTTTATACATTTTCTTTCAATCTTACAAGGAATTGAAGTCAGTCTAGGAGAAGACACAGGCCAGTGCTTCTGTAATGTCCGTGAATCAGTGCATTAATTTCTGTTCTACATTTATCCAATTATCTAAACTTCAAAGCCCCAATCCTGCAACTGGCACAGCTGGGTTTTGACAGAGCAACAGAAGACATGAAAACAATATTTTATCCATCAGTACACAGGAATACATAACATGTACCTTACATTTTCTCCACATTCACAGAGGATATCACATAGGGAGTCCTATTTTGCTTTTCTTTCAGAAAAAATGCTTTTGGACAGCTACTAAGAGTGTCTTATAAAAAAAAAGGCATGTTATCTGCTATTTCTAGTCTCTTTTTCACTCAGGCAATCACAAGCTATTCACACAGCAAATGTAGCATTTTCAATTTGCAGTCTCAAATGAACACTTTAAATCAGCACCAGTTATTTGATCCTTGTTTTTCCGCCCTTAGTCCGAGATTTTTTTCATTCTTCTTGGTTTTCTTCTCTTTAACCCTCATGAGCCTTGTGTGCTTTTATAATTATACACACAATTCATGTTATGGGAGTATGTGGGCCATATATGCTTGTTACAGCCTTCTACATCATGTATTCTTTTTCATTTTCTTGCAAATGAGACAGCAATACAATATATATGTATGTATATATATATATATATATATATATATACATATATTAACATAAATGTGCTTCTGTTTTTCAAAGAAGATTCATGTGCATAGGCTACATGTAAGTACCAGGTAGGGCGCAACACACATTGTTATCTGAAAGTAGTACAAATGCTATGCTGATAAGTTTCATCCATGCTGTAATGCAAGAAGGAACCCAATCTGCATGCTTGGAAGTCTTCTAATTAGGCTGCTAGCATACACAGTGGCCAACAAACTGTGTGAATATTGGCACATTTTTGATAAATAGATGCTAGTACATTTTTTTTCAAGTTTGGAGGCAGTTTCTATGGTAACAATGCTGTCTCTGCATTCTACCACTGAGTATCAGTTGATTTCCCCTGGACTGCTAATACATGTAATGCTTTTTATCATAGGACTTATCTTAAACAGATACTAGATGAATTATTTAAAACAATCCCTAGCCTTTAATTATGGTCTGATGCATTCACTTAGGTAAGTACAATGCCTCTGCCTGCCAAAATGAAAATTTATGCCCCATCGTGACAGAAATGCTTAGAGGCCTTTAAAATCTTAAGATGCATTAAACCCCATCTTGGCAGCTGGTGCAATCTGTAGTCAATAGAATTTAAAAGACATTTTGCTTAATTATCTGCTGAACTTTAAGAACGCTTTGGGTTCTTAATGGTACCCCGGAAACAGGGATCAATGTTGCCCATTAGCAGCCCAGAACAGAGATAACGCCCATGGTCTCTTGATACTGCCCATCCATACACTCAAAGCTCGAAAAAAGAATTATTTCTTGTTCCATTAATTATGATTTCAGTCTTCATATACAACAACAAAAGTGTCATAGAACAGCCTTGCATCTCAAAACAGTAACTTTACAGGAGAAGGAAAAAACATTCCTAATTTTAATGGGGGGATTGCATTACAAGTGACTTTGTACTGTTGCACAACCAAAAGAGCCACTCTTCTATATGTACTGTATGTGAGAACATCAAACGGCTGACAGATGCTGGACCCCTGTGGTCTCAGCAGATGTTGCAGTTAACCCTGGAAGCTCTCCTCATGAAACAGGTAACGGTGGCGTAACCTATGAGGCATGACTGCTGCCTGCTATTTTAAGTGCCCCACCGTGGCCCAGGAACAGATTTAATATTTCTCTGTTATGAGGAATAACCCAGCTTGCACAAGTACTTACACCTGTAGAGCAGAATGCTCCATTATCCACTCTCTTCTTTTGCCATTGATGTTAAGAATATTGAATTCATTTACTGTTATTATCAGCAAACAGTAGTGGTAGTTTTGAAGGGTTCATATCATGAAAAACGTGACATAAAAATGTAAACATTTTTTATGATTTCAAAATGTCCCATTCACTCCCTAATGCATATAGTCCATATCTGGGAACTAAGCTGCAATACAAGACAGCCATAAGGGAACACTGACATTTATCAGTCTTAAAGGCACACTTACATAAAATAGCCTGTTCATTTCGAAGGGATAAGGAAGTTCATGTAATTGATCATGTAAAAATGACTGTTTTTGCTGCATGAAACCACATAACTGTCCTAAGTGAATCTCAGAAAAAATTAAAAATTAAAATTAAAAAATGAACCCCATTTGAGTTTTTATAATGATCTGTGTGATATTGACCAAAACAAATTGTGATTAAGTGCGAGGTAGCTCAAAGGGCCATGAAAGATTTGACAGATGCTATTAATGTCCCTGTTTTAGGAGACATTCCTGTCTTTTGGCAGAGTAATTGAATGGCAGAGCCAGTGAGCTGACCTAATCTTTACACTGTGGTCCTGTCGGAGAAAAACATTTCTTTTTATACCTGTTGTTGTAGACAGGATAAATCTATCAAAAGAGGGAGCATTCTGTTTCTTTGCTATATTACAAGATTACCTGGCTGAGATGTCTGCAGACGGAAAAACACACAGGCAGACTCAGCCGTGATTTGTCGTCAGTGGAAAACCACAACTATTAGAGGTACATCTTCAGTTTAGGTTAAAAAAAAACAACAAAAAGACAACAGTGTTTTTTTTTTTTTTTTTTTTTTAAAAGGAATATTAATAGTATCTTAGTGCTGTAGTAACTAATGGCCTTGCACACAAATATTTGTGGCTGCTTTAGATTAAACATGGACATCTGAAACTTGTAAAAGACATTTTAACATATATTTTACTATGTATGTTACATTTATAGAATGAGTCCTTTAGCGAAGGAGGTCCTCAGAGTCCTGTCACAGAGTTGCCATGGTTTAACATTTGGAAGAAACCCACTTATTAGGCTGCCTAGGTCTCCAGAATGTCTCCAGAAGGTTTTTGTTTACAAAATTGGTACCACTCATTGTAACTTTAAATGTGATTGGATGATTCTACTGTCATTTCCTAATTATGTTTGTGGTTAATCTGACCCAGTAGAGCCTCAATCCAGCATCTGAAGTCCTAACCAATGAGAGAGTTCACCTATCTATACCTACCTGAATACCACAGAGAAAAAGGACTTATTCGATAGTTTTCTAATAAGCAAATGCAAGCATGATTCTACTTCTTTTTTTTTTTTAATTATTACACCTTTTCTGAAGGCCTAGAACACCCTAAGGGTACCCTTCTGCATCATGTACTGCAATAAGCTGTCTGAGGAATATTGATAACGTAAATGATATTTGGGGAAAACAGCAGCACAGCTGCCCTCCTGAACAAAAAATGTCAAAAGGAGTCATAAAAGAACCACTGTTGGTTACCTAAAGAACCTTAAAATGGATTCTTGTATATGAGATATGAAAGTGTGAAGAACCTTTAAAAGTTTAAGGAAAGTTTAAAGAACCTTCCTATATAGCATAAGGTTCTATTGTTTTTACTAGAACCGTACATCCCAGCCAAGAACCGTTGAGGTTCTTGGCTAGATTTGAATTTTTGTTTTTGAGAGTGTAAGACAAAGAGGTTTTGCCTCTCTATAGCCGTATGCACGATAAAGCCCAGCAAATGATTCTTTTTCTTTGACTTAATTTGTTCCCTGTGAAACTGTATGATTTGCGTCATTGCTGCAGAATCTCCCTAACTTGCATCTGTCAGATCCATCTTTTGGTGAGCAGACAAAGACATTAATCAGATCTGCAAGTATGAGACAGCTTCTTTCCAGGGGCTAGAAGCATTCTACAGCAGATGGCTGTTTGGCTGCCTCCATCAAACTGCACCTGTTCCTCACACTTCAGTTCAGCACGTTTCTCCTCACACAGCCTCCCAGCACATCGGCTCCAGCGGCCAGCATGGTCCAAATTTTCAGTCTGAGTTGTGGTTTAAAAACCAGACACTCTTCTAGCAGGGAATGGCAAGAAAGCGATCCATGTATTTTTGAAAAAGAATTGTGCTGAAGAAGTATTAAAGAGATTGTTTTCCTTGTTAGTTATTTTCTCATTAGGAATAAGCATAAGCTATTCCCAACTTGTTTGTCCTTCAAACATTTTTGCTTGGTTTTTGTCCTTTGGTTTTTGACTGGTTCAATTTTATGTGTACACACGTTATATGGACAAAAGTATTGGGACGCCTGACCATTACACCAACATGGACTTTAATGACATTGCATTCAAATATATAGACTTTAATATGGAGCTGGTCCCGCCTTTGCTGCTATAACAGCTTCCTCTCTTCTTGGAAGACTTTCCACAAGATTTTGGAGTGTTTCTGTGGGAATTTGTGCCCATTCATTCCGTAGAGAATTTGTGAGGTCAGGTGTTGGATGAGAAGTCCTGGCTCGCAATCTCCGTTCCAGTTCATCCCAAAGGTGTGGATGGGGTAGTGGTTAGGGCTCTGTGTGGGCCAGTCAAGTTCTTCCACACCGAACTCATCCAACCATGTCTTTATGGAGCTTGCTTTGTGCA
>JBBPCZ010000148.1:9929518-9940793 GCA_037974445.1 Brycinus macrolepidotus | reverse complement strand
CTCTCTCTCGCTGTCTGTTTGTCTGTTTGTCTGTGTGTCTGTCTGTCTGTCTGTGTGTCTGTCTCTGTCTCTCTCTCTCTCTCTCTCTCTCTCTCTCTCTCTCTCTCTCTCTCTCTCTTATTCTCTCACTCTTCCACAGTCAGTAAGTGGCCTCTCTGCCAAGAGACCTCACCTCAGGATGAGGTGCAAGAATTTCACCCCCACCGTGGAGGGCTAAAGAGTACCAAGGCAAATCCTTCCCCTCTTCGAAATTGGAATTCCTGAGTCATAATGCCTTGGCCCAGGTCCAGGATGGATGTCTAAGAGAGATGTGAAGTGACACAAGCGCTCCAGTAGTCACAGCCAAGTCCACTCAGAGATGCATGAGCTATTTGCCCACCAAGCCTTTCAAATCTCCAAACGTTTCCCGAGCCTGCACATCCCATACGTTTGGTTTCTGTGGGGCCCGCTTCGTATTCTCATCCATGGCAGGCTTGTCAGGCTCTTCATGTTCCTTATGGCCAGCTCTTATATCTAAGAAGCGTGCTGGGCTTAAAGATTTGGTCAGAGGCAAAGAGAACCTCGCTGTATACGGATGAGTTGGCCTCGCATTTTCTCAAAGTATTGTCTGCATGGTTTGACATTTTGTTGCTTACCCACCTGGAATTTGAGCCATCGGTGGTAGGAAATTATTTGCAGATGGATTTGTTAAGACAGGCAGAGTTTTGATTCTACACTGTTGTTATTATTATTATTATCATTATTATTATTGTTGTTGTTGTTGTTGTTGTTTCTTTATAACACTAAAAGTATTCCACCATTGATGCCATGGAAGAACCATTTTTGGTTCCAAAAAAAAACAAAGAACCAGAATTATAACTGTGAAGAACCTGTTAAAGGGAATTTAGTAATTCTATACCAATTTAGGCGTTGTTCCTTGAACGGTTACATTTTGTGGATGTTCTTCAAATTTCAGGGTCCCAAAATCCTATTTGCAAAAATGCCTCTTCAAAGAACCATACATTAAAAGGTTCTTAGTAAACCAAAGCAGATTCTTTTATGGCATGTATGACCCTTTTCAGTATATTTATTTGGAAGAGTGATGAACCTTTTTTTGGTACTAAATAGAACATGTTTTTGCTAAAAGTGTAAACGAAGTACGGCTATAGTACGACTATTTATCTAGTAGTGTGCAATTTTTCTTTTTAATGTTGCTTACACATGAGTATGCCTCTTACAGTAACAAGATTTGACAGTGAACATATTGTGTTTGTCCCAGAACATCATCTTTTGTAGAAATAATTCAGGATTGCTGTTTGTTTACATGTACAATCAGATGCTTTTTAAAGAGAGAAACTGATTTGCCTGAGAAACTGAAGGTGTTTTTATTTTGTGAGAGAGTAACAATACTCTGATGTGAATATCTTTTATAGTACTCAACCAACCCATATTTGAAGAAAAGAGTCAAATAAAGATGAAGAAGCAAAGGAAGGTGTTGAGGATGTACCTGCTGTGAAATCAAATGATATATTTAGCATAACAGCTGTTCATGCCATTGCCTGAGGGGATCATGTGCCACTGCACAATGTGCTGAAAACACTGAACTCCTGGCTTCGTCATACAATCACATGGTGCAGTTTGGTTTTTTTTAACGCAATTTTCTTATCTTTTCTTGAAAACTGGCACGACCTTATTTCACCCAATACTCCTTTCAAAAATGTCAGCGTTACAAATAATGAGGTCTGACTGGGCTATGGCCAGAGCCCCGGCTTATTTCTGGAATTAAAAAATATATATATTCATATTCAATATGCCTTTTATGGATGCATAAATGACATATGAGATGCTGCTGCACCCTCCTCTCAAAATATATTCCCATGGCTATAGATGGCCTCAGTCCTGGATGTTTGTCGACTTCAGGTGATTGCTGACGGATGATGGCAACATTAAAATAAGAATTCTGTTGCTCTCTCCCAATGATTACTAGGCTTGAAGTGGGCTTGCTTACCCTCCTGATCTGGTTAATGCATTTTTGGATGGTGGGTTAATTTTAAAAGAAAAAAAAAGGTTTATTACTATTCCTTATAAATTAGCATCCACAGTCCTACTGCTGGAGAAATACAGAAATGCTGCTGTGTGCTTTTTCATGTAGATGCGACTAGATATGACCTACAACTAACAAACAGATTTAATCCATGCTCCAACATAGAGTTAACCTTCTAACTCAGAGAAGAGAGAAGAGAAACTTGCCAGTCCTTTCAAACAGCTAAAAATAGGCAAAAGCTTTAAAGAGGCCTTTAAAAGCATGACGTTTCTAACAATCTCATGATCATGAAAACAGCAGTTGTACTTTCTACTTTTTCAAATATACTAAATGCATTCATTTATTGATAGCTTTGTGCATTTAGGGTCACGTAATAAAGGTTACGGTAAAAGTCAGTATATTGCTGAATGTTCTTGGAGGCCGCATCTACTCCTCAGCCCCATAAAATATTTCACTGCATCATGACCCAGAAAAAAAAAGAAAAAAGTCTTTCCTGCTCAGCCGTACTTAAAATATTACTTGGATGTAAATGCAATATTTACAACATGGCTTTCAAAGAGCTGAGTGATTGAATTGCGGTGAATTCTTTGTGGCATTATGAAACGCGCTTTTCCACAGTGGCAGACGGATGTCTGTGTCTCGTGGATTTTTCTCTTTCGCTTCATTTTTTCCGTCTTTGCTGGTTTATTTCACTCCTCCTGAGACAATATATCGACTTATGGAAGGCACAGTTTTATCACTGGTCTCTTATTAGCCGCAGAATGCACAGTCCCATTATCCTTTGAGAGACATACATTCATTCAGACAAGTTTTCAGGCTGAATTCACACAGCCATATGGTTACAGAGTCTGATAGGGACTTCAGCTCGTCTGCCGTGCAACATGGTTGTGCGTCTTATCAGGCTATGGAGGCCGCTTTCTGGAGATACGCTAGCTGTGTACGGCCGTCATGTTTCAGCTCCATTGTTTTCCTCACCGTCTCAAAGGCAGAAATGATTACATGCTTGCGTCAGGGCCAGAGATTTTTTCCCCCTCTGCCGCTTATGCTTTTCAAGTTTCTGTGCTTTGAAGGGCCTGACCACACAGGAATACAGTGACTCACTCTGTGAAACCACCTTGTCAGTCACTGCCTAGCACGACATGATTTCTCCTGTGCTGCTGATAAATCTTGAATTTCTACAGTAAAATCTAATTATAAAGGTTTGACCTGGTAACCTAAGCACTAAAGATTTCCTGTCATCTATAATCCGAACTGACGTTACATTCTTCTTGACGCACTTCATGATTCTTTACGCACATATGATCACAATGAGATTTTTAATTTAACCTTGCTTAAATTTCCTTTACAACACCTGTTCCATGTATAACAATGTTTTTACTACAGCGTCTGATTCTCTAATTGTACTTTTTAAGCTTTTGGATCAAAAGGGTTTTTGTAAAATTACATACTTTAAAATTAAACCTTCATTTCATGGTGATAATTTCCCACAACCAACTAAAATATTTGTAATTTCCCATAACCAACGAAAATATTGATGGTTTCGCATAGCCTGCAATTTCTCAACAAATCAGCATCAACACTTTGATGCATGCTGTGTATTTTAGAAGCTTTTAAATGCATTTTAAAAGCCTCTCTCTTGTGGAGCTACTGAGACATGTACACATGCATATGCATGCATAACCACATACATTTGTGTGCAAAAGTCTGAACACTTGTTTTTTTGACAATGAAATGTGAAGGATAAACCTCAATATGGCAAATTTTAGTTTATTTTCCTGAGTAAAAAGTTTTGAAATAAAAAAAGGTGTAAAAGTAGGAAACTAATGTTCCATAACTTTTGTGCAGGCCTCATTTAAATGGGAGAGTAGTGTTTCACAATGTGGAAAAGTGTGTCCTCTGTACTTATATTCACTTAAAAAATCACCAAAATATCATTTAAACAGGGGCACCCAAGCTTTTGCATGCAACTGCACACACACACACACACACACACACACACACACACACACACACAAACATATACACACACATAAAAGACATACAGTGCAGTCAATACCGCTTTTTATTCCTCCACATTAGCAACATGCACACACTCCCTTCAGCACACACACATTTAATGGATATTTATTTAGTGTCGCATGGGGCACAAGATAGCAGCCCGCTCTTCCAATTCAATCAATGGAAAGGGACCACCATATAACCACTGTTGACTAGATTAATTACTGCCTGGATAAACTGTGTTGCAACAGTTGAGCTACAGACAGTAAGTAATTGTAAACAGACAAACTGCATCTATTTGGTAACCTGATAAAATGGCCAGTGAGTGTAGGTATAATGTAGGTGTACCTAAACTATATGCTAAAATGTATATATAGAACCATTTTTTTTTACAAATTTAATTATATGTTCTTTTATGGAAACTAAACATGTTGTACTGTATGTGTCATCCTAAATAGTCTGCATGGCCACTGTTTTCCAAAAGCAACTTGGTGCTCTTTGGCGTTTTGCTAGCCAGGCATTATACCATATAATCCATAAAAGAAGACCGGATGTCTGCTCTGGGATAAATTCAAGAATGGATGTATTTTCATTGACTGTTAATAAGTTCTCCGTGGCCTTAGGAGATAGTCTTGGTGAAATGGTCTCTGTGCGGCTTGAAAATAAATCTCACCTATTTCTCAGTTTAACACCTCTAAAGAAAGATACAGAAAGAGATACAGGTCAGAAAAACATCATGCCTGGATTGAAAGGAGAGTACAAGCAGAACAAATGGCTTGGACACTGAATATGTGCAGAACTGTTATAATAAAACCTTACACCCCAAAAAGAAGAGGCATTTATAGGCAAAGGGAAAAAGGTAGGTAACATTTCACTCGAACCCCGCTACGTAACATTTACATAACCATGTCACAAACTTGTCATAGCAGACGTCATATGCTGCCATGAGTTGTTATGATCAATTTATATAACAATGTCATTTTATCATTACTAGTGATTTTTATGACAGATAGCATATTGTTTAATGTCATATCAGTTTGTCACATGTTAATTTAAAGCCATAACATCAAACATTGTAGAATACGTCATGACAATTACTGGTAATGGCAATAATAAAATTAATTAATATAATTAATATAATAAAAATGTCATGGCAGATGTCATATGCTGTTATGAGTTGTCATGAAGAGCATATGACATAATGTCTATGTTATACAGCAGAGCTCAAATGCCAAAAATGTGTTCCAAGTAGTTTTAGATTAAATATATTGGTCTATTCCTTAAGAAATGTTCATGTAATGTGAAACAAAGTTGGCCTTTTCCAATGCTGTAAAAAATATAACAAAAAAGTGAAGTTACCCACACTTCCAGTGCAGTCTGCCAAAACAGTCTATCAAGGTGCTTTGTCAGCTTCTTCTTTTACCCAGCCATAAGTTCCTGTTCCAACAGGCAAAGGGGCTTTTCATCAACAGCAAATCTCTCTCATCATTAGAGTGGGGAAGTTACTCGCTTTTACTCCCTTCTCTTACAGCCTACAGATGAAGCAAATGCCCCAGCAAATTTGGCCTTTAGTGGATTGCAGCATTCCAATGACATAATGAGACACCAATCTATGGGCAATCTCAAATGTATTTTTTTGTGCTCCAGGCTCTCGCGCTGGTCATTGCATGTTACCCGTATTGTTAAGATTTACTTCATACACTTTCAAAGCTATGCACATGATCAAGCATGTCCATATTTTTCTCCCAGCAGTGTGGGTTGAGATGCCCGGAGCATTCGTTCAACCAGAAGACCACAACCATGCACTAATTAGTCGAATACCAGTCTGGCTTGATGTCATTTCACAAACTGATCTGGCCTTTGCAAGAGCAACTTGCAAACATACTCTTGCTCCGACACACTCTGATTTTAATTGTTCAGGACAAACTCTACTGCCAGGCATGGCTGTCTAATGTCACGCCAAGTGGAGGCAGTGCTTTCTTCTGGCCCAGGAACATGATTGTATCTTTGATTTCTCTGCATTTCATTTGCACAGTAATGTGTCTCCACTTTGACACCTTCGGAAGGCTGCTGGAGAGATGCTCTGGCCTTCAGCAAACATTTGCATCATAAGACGATGCCACTTATTAACATGAAGGGGAAGGAACGTATTTTATGGGGGGAAATGTATTGAGTACAAAGTGTCATTTACAACAGAGGAGGCAGGCAGGGTTGGAGGCCGACCACTGCTGTGGGGTTGATTTGTAATGAGTTCTATTACAAGCCAGCCACACAGTGCTGTTGCATTTTTTCCCCAACATTGTTTAAAATGATCTTGCCAAGGATAAATATTCCTGTTGACAGAGAAAATAGCATGTGTCTCAGTTTTGCGAGACGATACCACACAAATTGCCTTGCACTGATAGCGCAGCACAAAATGAAGTGGGCTGAGGATGTAACAGTATTTATCAAGAATCTGTCGGGGGCGCAGGTTCATACTATCCTTTCCGCCACTTTCCGTTTAAAAGCTCAAAAGAAATCTCTAATGCGTGGGAAAAGACAGATACAGCAAAAAAAATGGTCTAGAGAGAAAAATGGAAGAAACGTATAAACAGGCATTTTTAACATAAAGGTTCCTAAACGGTTCATTGCTTGGACGGTTTTCCGAAAAGGCGCTGATTGGGATAAAAGCTTTACATTAAGTAGAGGTGTCACTTTTAAGAGATTATTCACACTTGCAATGTGGATCTTTTATAAACCACGTGGTGACGGCTGGTCATAAGATTGGAAGGGAGAAATATATTTCTAATATATTAACATGCTTATAACACCTATTGATAACTCACAAACTACAGCACCACATTTGAGAGCCCCCTCTCAACCACAGTAATAAAACAATGAAATGAACTGTCTTGCAATCACATATTGACTATATAAGCTAGTACAAAAATCATGCCAGTATTTCATAGCAGCAACTGCATTTTCTCAACTACAAGGTGAACATGACGAATCATTACTGGACGTAAGGTAAGGTAAGTGTGTATGACATACAATTTGACTGTATCCTTCTCCCCATGTACATATTATTGAACATTCATATTTGTGTGTGTGTGTGTGGGGGGGGGGGGGGGGGGGGGTGGGGGTGGGGGCTGGACGTTGCAGACTTGGAAAATGAATGAGGGGCATTTCACTACTTGTAATACGCCAAAGTGTGTTTGACACAGAATTACAGACAGGCTGTGTAAATTTACAGCTTGGTTTAGAGGTGAATCAGCCTCATCTAAGCCCATTTTTATTTTTATTTTGACCTGTTGATGTTCCTGTCATTTGTAAGCCTACAAGAATCCAAAGTGAGCAGCTTCTAGTCATTAACAGCAAGTAGAACAATGGAAACCAAAAGTTAAATGTGATTTTGATTCCCTTTTTATTTGGGAGAAAGGGCAGGCTTAGCCCTACTAGCCCATTTACACCAGCTAACCCTGTAACCATCCTTTGAAAAGTTCTTCAAGGAACCAAAACTGCTTTTGCAATTTTGAACCCTGTTGTCACCTTTATTTTAAAGAATATACGGTTCTTCCTTTCTTCCCTCACCTTCCTCTTTCTGATTTGATTCCAGCAGGATTTATTTCTTAAACTGCATGTCAAATGAAACCATATCCCTGCACATTGTCTCGCTGCATGATCGACTGAGGCTTTCTCTCATGCATGACTACACCTATTGACTCATGCTGTGCTGTGGTCTCTGGCATCTACTGTAAAATGCAGCATTCATCATCCACAGCGTCTACAACTTCACACTTCCACTTCACACTCTACCTTTCTGTGTTCTGCACACACTGATGAGCCAAACATTTGGTATTTGGAGCTGAAGAGGGACGTGGAGGCCCCCCATATGTGTCAACAGAAGACCAGAGAGACGGAGGCAGTGTGGGACGACTCCTCAAGAGAGCAGCTCCTGCCCAGTCTGCGGCTCTGCTGCTCTCATGTGTGAAGAATGCAGCGTATGGAGGCATTGAACTGAAAAGGCGACCGACAGCTTTAGCAGAAAGGGCACATCGAGTACAACTGTGTTTTATGCCCCACTAACATGCTACTCAATCACTTCTCATCTTTCTTTGATGGCCACTTCAGCTGATTTCTCTTAGGCTTCTCCCCTGTGCAAATAGGTATTAATAGAAAAGGATGAGAGAAATGACGTAGTCAAGTTATTTTTTTTTTCGACATTTCATAGATGAAAGCCATCCAAACATAGTATCTTGCATAAAATGGTCAAAAACAGACAACTCCTATCATTACCCATTAGGACCAAAAGAGCAATCATAGCAAAAGAACATTAAAAATGAAACTGAATGTAGTATAGACCTATGCTTCTGAGGTATGATGTGGCGTATTTGTTGGTGTATTTTGTTTTATGTTTTATTTATGGACAGCAGAATGGGGGGAGGGTTTTTTTAGGTGCACTCTTAAAAATAAAGGTCCCAGAAAGGGTTCATTAAACAATGCCATAGAAGAACCACTTCTGGTTCCTAAGGAACCTTTCAATAACCGGTTATTTAGACAATCATTTTTGTAAATGAGTTGTGTGAGTGTGAAAGCTTAAGGAATCACCACATCATATAAAGGTTCTTGGAGGCTCTTTTCACATTCTCTTTGAATGTGTTTTAATTGTGTATAAGGTCCTTCTCCTCTCTTTGTACATTGTTCTTTATGGAACCAAAAATGGTTCTTCTATGGCATCATCATCTTCTATGTGGCTAGTGGTAGTAGCCTAGTGGGTAAAACACGTGCCTGTGAACCCGATGACCACAAAGTTGCAGGTTCAAACCCCAACTTTCTACTATTGTGTCCTTGAGCAAGACACTTAACCCTCAGTTGTTCCAGGGGGACTGTCCCTGTAACTAATGATTGTAAGTCGCTCTGGATAAGAGCATCAGCCAAAAGTCCCTTTTACCTAAGTCTAGATAACTTTCACAAGCCTATCATTACATAAAACATCTATCCTTTGTGTATATATTCTTAGAATGAAATTATTATCTGGCCTATTCTTTTACATGAACCAGAGAAGTTTAACATGAGGGTTTTTTTTTTATTATTGGTTTCATTCTGCCTTGATTTGATTAAAAAATCAATAACCCATTTGGAATGTAATCAGTATAACTGACACTGCCTGTCCCACCTGCTAAAAATATCCTTAACAATATAATATGGAGTTTTTGGTGGTGTATTTTTAGTTTATATTTTATTTATGGACGCCAGAATGGGGAGGGGATCTATCACTCTTATTAACTAATGTAATGGTTGATGTCTGGGCCCCACCTGCCAGAACTACATTCCAAAATACATGGTTTTATTTACATGGTTTCAAAATATTCATTAGCGTATCACATTTGTTCTTGTCATTTTGTGGTCAACACTGCTGTGGCACTGTTAACACATTCTGTATTGGCAACTTGTGTGCAGCTGTACTATCATCTCTCTCCATGTTATAGTAATTGCATTTAGTGTGATCGGTCACTGCTTGAAATTTCAGCACCCCCACCCTCGAATTTCTATCTGTTCCCTTGGTCAGCGAAGTGCTCAAAGAAG
This sequence comes from Brycinus macrolepidotus, assembly GCA_037974445.1. Lineage (NCBI taxonomy): Eukaryota > Metazoa > Chordata > Actinopteri > Characiformes > Alestidae > Brycinus > Brycinus macrolepidotus. Next base: position 9,931,207 of record JBBPCZ010000148.1, on the reverse strand, counting down.
TCTAGTGGCCAACATATTGTCGTTTTCATTTGAGTTGTGCTGTAATTGTACCCTCGCACCACTTCAGTCACAATCAGCAGAACTGGATATCTCCTCAGTGTTGGGACTGCTATCTGAAGAGACTGGTCCATATCAGAAGAGATTGCCTATTTCTGATTTCTTATCATAGCATTCTGCTATCACCACACATGCAAGGTTAATGTTTGCCAGGCTCTATCAGCCAGGAGTGAGACACTATTAAGTATTTATCGATTTTGTGTTTTCCTGTGATTTTTTTTTCCTGGTGGAATTTTGCCCTTGTCCACTACACTTGCTGTAATTGGCACAGGTTCACTTGAGAGGGAAGGAACATGTAAAGGTCTCCTCATGGTTGTTTGCTGTGTTTGAGGTATTTGACCTGCAGTGATACAGTTCAGGGAATTTTTGCAAGGGTTCAGTCAGAACCCACATGACAGACATATCACAGAATATTTTTTCTCTGATAATACCCAAAGCCAGAGAGCCATCGGCATCTGTTTAGTTCATTCCATAGTTAGGAGGTCAGAGCAAAACAATACTGACCTCTTGCCCTGAGCTTCAAAGATGAGCTTGTATTATGGCTAAGGCCCCTAGTTACGGTTCGATCTCCACGCTCTCCCCAATAAAGCCTGCCAGGAGGACATGTGTTCACCCTCCCATTGAATATTGCATGAGTTCAAGGGCAAGCAGCCATTGCTCCTTCATGTAGTGGGGGGGAGGGGTTCTTTTTGTAGTCCAGAGATTGTTCTACACCTAATAAAATGTTAAGTGAGCATCAGGGCATCAAAATGAAAAAAAAAAACCTTCACTCTGAGCAGAAGCAATGTTTTAACATCTCCATTTTTGTGACAAGTACATGCTCATGCATATTTGTGAATCAGTAAGTTACGTCAAAACAACTATAAATAGCTCCTGTAATTATTTACCAGGCGTTGCTTCTTGTGTTAAGCTACCCATGCTGCCATAACAACCAACAGCAAACAGGCCTGGTTATGCAAAGCAATGAGGTTTAACATTTTCAGTGAGCACATTTAACTTTGCTTCAGTAGTGAATAGTGATGGTGGTCAAAAAAGCTGGAGAGCCTAGCTATAACTACCACCTTTTGTCATTTAGAGCTCCTGAGATGCTGCACAGCTTGTGTAAAATATACTGAATAGTAAAGATAAAAAATGAGTAAATATAATGAATGAAAGAATGTGCGATGTTGATCCAAATGGACTTTGGAAGTAAGGCATAAATAATGAGTTTACTCAAATTCTTGTTACGTTGTGGGTGACATTGAATGAAAAATAATGTATTGAATTATGTTTATTTGGAAGAGATGTTCAAACTACCATTTCTGTTCTGGATCAGTTACCCATAATTAGGTTTGAGGTTTTGTTTTTGTTCCTAGGCAAATGCTGTTCATTTCCATTTTTGTTTTAGTTCCGCAGACCAGTCTGGAGTCCTGGTAGGAAGTCAGCAAAATTAGTGAAAACCTTTGCCAACTATTCGTGATTCTGGTATTGGCACTGTTAAGGGCAAATGAATATGAATATGCATCCCACCTCATCTAGTCAGTCTGGAAATAACCATAATTATTGCAGCCTCAGTGGTCAGCCTGGATGCTTTTCATGTTAGAACGAGCATGAGAGATATGTTGTGTATCATGTGTGAACAGGCATATATAC
>JBBPCZ010000148.1:9885172-9924983 GCA_037974445.1 Brycinus macrolepidotus | reverse complement strand
GTGTGTGTTTGTGTGTGTGTGTGTGTGTTTGTGTGTGTGTGTGTGTGTGTGTGTGTGTGTGTGTGTGTGTGTGTGTGATCTGAAGGTACCAGTGGCTGGAATCTGAATAGATTAAATTTGAATAAATTAAGCCACTGTTAGGGCATAGGAAATCTGTTTTTCATTATTTTTACACCCTGGTCACTGCACCAGCTATTCTCAGTGATTAAAGGCCATATGGCAGGACTGCAGAAGCACAGGAACTATCTGTTTCAAAGATGTATTATGCCTAAAAACTGTACATAATGCTATAAAGCATAAGCATTCATTAGCATGGACCTGGAATTCATTACCGTGGAAAGCTCGTCCATGTGCCAGCCACGGTGCTTCATGGCTGGGCTTATTCGCCTCTGGTGCTGCAGCTGATGCAGGGTTTGCAGTGATGAAGGTCTCCCCAGATTCACATAAAACTGCGAACTTGTCATTGTTTCTCCACATCTGAAATAATGTACACTGCTCTGTAGTACAATAAACATTGTTGCGTTAACAGAAAGAAAACCCGCACCTTTCTTTATCTGCCAATTAAAGGATGAACTCAATATTTAAGAGGACAAGGGAGCCATTATTTTTCATTGTGTTCACAGCCTTTAAGCTACGCTGAGGTATTTGCAGTTACACTGATTAATATGCATAAAGGACTGAATCTGAATTCAAATGCATGTTCTGGTTATATTGCTATGGAATTGTGCAGAAGTTGTAAGGAGCAAAGAGACATTCTCTTTATTTAAGTTTAGTTCATAATATTATAATTACATAATAAGTGTAAGTATGAGTTCAGCACAAGCCTTGATTTCCACACTTTTGATTAGCAGCAGGAAATAGTTTAATTGCAGTTAATTCATTCCTGATAAAAAGTTGGCAAAATTGAAATAACCAAGTAAGCAAGAATCTCAGGGCCAGTCCATCTTTCAACACTTTTCATTTGAAAGCTGTTTATTAGGCCTGATATCTCTGCATATGTTAGGTAAGGACGCCTCTCCCCCGCACATCATTAATAAGTGGAAGTCAAGTGGCAGCACAGAAACCCTGCAGTTATGTGTGTGCACATAATGACTTCATCAGGTTCCCTCATCTGCATACAATCAAACTGTGCAACCAGCCATTAAGACATGGGAGGTAAGTGGGGACAAGCAGGACTGATGAAGAGTCGAGAAATTAATCAGTCAGTCAGCAAAGCAGAAAGAACCACACCACTGTCCACTTCGGGAAGACAACTCCAGGAACATCATTCCGTAATCATCTCTAAGTTCCATGGAATGTCAATGAGCAACACTGGCAGCAATGCTATATTTATATATATAAACTTACTTTTGCTGTCAGTGTATTATTATTAGTTTTATTATTATTTGTATTATTATGTACAATGCAAATGTCACATATAATGAAATACACTTCATGTCCAATAGTTTGCGACACCAGCTCATCCAACGTTTCATTTGAAATCAAGGGTATTCATTGGGAACTTGTCGTCCTTTCTTGAAGAAACAGCCTCTAGTCTTCTGGGAACGTTTCACTAAATGATTGGAAAATATGATTGGATTCCACCACAGCAGCTTTAGTGAAGTCAAGTAAGGATGCTGGTAAATTAGTTTTGGATTACAAACGGCACTCCATCACTTCCCATAGGTATTGAATGGAGCCTCGTCACTCTAGTGAATGCAATTCCACTGCTCCACAGCCCATTGCTGGGGGGGGCTTTATACCCCTCTAGCTGACACTTGGCATGGGTCATGTGACGTAAGCCTCCTATTCTATTGACACAAAGCATCCTATTCTATTGCTAAATGTTTTCTGTGTGTGTACAAATGAACACCTGTGTCAGCAATAGGTGCTCCATAAAAGTAGCTGAATTCCCTTATTAGAAGTGGTGTCTATACATGTTGGGATACTGTATATCATGTGCAAGCTAGCACACTCCCTCAACGTGTGCCTCTTCATGTGGTATTCAAGATACTCATGTAATCATATAATTTGGTCAAGTATGATCATGGATAGAGACAACATTCAAAAAGAGGTTCCTAAATGCCTCTTGGCTAGAGTTGTGTGGTTAAAAAAAATGGTTTCACTGGTATAGAACCTTTACATTTTGTGGATACATTATATCTTCACATTCACATGTCCCATTTTCTGTAACCGCTTAATCCTTACTACAGTCACGGGTAAACGGAGCCTATCCTGGGGCAGGGACTCACCCTGGGCAAGGCGCCAGCCCACCGTAGGGCGCACACACACACACACACCACTCACACACTCACACACTCGCACCTACGGTCAATGTAGAATTCACCTCACACGCATGTCTTTGGACTGTGGGAGAAACCAGAGACCCCGGGGGAAACCCACGTTACCACGAGGAGAACATGCAAATTACACACACACAAGGCCAGGACCCAGATTTGAACCGTGGGGCCACACATCTAAATTGTCCAAATATAATAGAATGTATAAGAAATCACCTCTCTCGGCTTGGAATGTGATTGAGCACATCTGACAACAATTCAAGTACATATATGACGTGAACACACATTAGCAGGAATTAGCAAATATGACATCGTCCTAGAAATATCCTTCTTTGAACAGGCAGTACAATCGTACTCATTATTTTTGCTCGAAACAGATGGTGTGCCGCCAATTAGGCAGAGAATTTACCTTATTAGTAATTAAGATTTGCTGCTGGCTGCTGTACAAGCTCTATCGGTACATCGTCTTTTTGCCACTCAGCAAGAGTTGTGCTCCCCACATACAGGGCTCTATTCATCTCCTCCACTTCTCGCTGGAGTCAGCCATATGTCCTAATCAAGAGATGGGAGGTTACTCTCACTTAAGGCTGCCCTTCACCGCACCTCCATAGCTTACAACACATTCCTTAAACACACAGGGGTACTGGATCACTACAGTGGGAAAGAGCTCCTCAAATAGAACTGCAAAAGGTAGAGGCATATTTGTAGAATAGATATGATGTCTGATTAACTTAGTGTTCAATCCCATATTAAGTTATTGCAAAAAGAAAAGCTTGCTAACATGTTAACTTACTCACTATACATCAACGTTAAATGCAGATTTCCATTGATCCTGCCCTGATTAGCTGAATGTAGGAAGTTTTGGTGTCTCAGAGTCCGTACTTGGGAATAATTTTCTGTTGGATATATCACTGAGATATTTTCATCTATGTCTTGTCACTGTTAGAAAAAAACACTGCATTTTGCATGCTGCCATTTACATTCTGTCAAAACTTTATGACGAACGAACCAGTAGAAATGAATTTTGTTTGATTCCTTTATGTTAAGTTATGAAGTAATGAAATTATGAAGACAGCAGCTACATATATGGCATTTCTCTTCAATGCCTCCAGTCATTGCTTGGATTTGTGAAATTCCATCAGCGGCTCCTGATTTAATTTAATGAAGTACTGACTGAGTCAAACCAGGTTTCTGTACTCCTCCTGGCAATGAGCATGGCTCTGGTTCAGCAGCTATATTGATGAAACACTCATAATAGAATACACAGTCAAAAAACTACTCTCCAGTTAGTAGGAGATGGGGTAATCAACAAAGTAACTTTGCCACTAAAATTACGTACGAGACCTTTTCATGAAGAAAACATAGAACTGCTAGTCACATACTGTCCTAAGACCCCACTCATATTAGGTCACCCCTCGTTACTACTACACAACCCCCATGTTAACTGGGTCACAAGAGATATTCAGAAATGGGTAACAATGTTTTGATCTTTGCCTTAGTATTTTTGTTCATGAAGCTTCCCTGGAAAGCCCTAACTACACCAAGTCATAGACATTCACCTAGAATACCATGATCTGCAAGAAGCTTTTTTCAACTACTTCCCCCTCACAGAGCCAGTGATTGCACCATTGACTTGCTACAGGGAGCACCTCTTCCCAAGGGGTGTGTCTATCCTCTCTCGCTTCCAGAACAGCAAGCTCTAGATGATTACATCACGGAAGCAGTCCAACTCAGATACATCTGCCCTTCCTCATCTCCAGCAGCATCAAGCTTTTTCTTCATCAAGAAAAAAGATAATACACTTAATAATATAGCAATAAAAATTTCCCTTGCTTTTCTTATCCTCACCCCTAGAGAAAATCCAAGGTACTAAGATTTTCAATAAGCTTGACCTCCACAGTGTGTAAAAATATATCAGAGCCCGTTAATGGGATGAATGGAAAACAGTTTTCATCAACACTAGGGGGCATTATGAGTACTTGGTTATGCCTTATGGACTCTCTAATGCCAAGTCTTCATCAATGAGGTCTTAGCTGAGTTCTTAGGAAGGTGCGTAATAGTTTATAAAGATGATATTTTGATTTATTTCCGCTATTTATATACCCATTGGCAGCACTGTCCTTACTCTTTTGCTGAAGCACAAACTATTCATCAAGGCAAAAAAAAATGTGTTCGACCAGAAAAGAGTCAATTTCCTTGGAATTATTATTAATGAACAAAGAATCACCATGGAACCTCCAAACGTTTAAGCAATACTTGACTGGGCCATTATTGGCAATTTATTTGCAATTTCAGTTCCGGGGCAGCATCCATTCTAATTCTTCTCAAGGACACTCCCCGCAAGTTGCACTGGACAATGGAGACATAACAATCCTTTAATAAGCTAAAAGAACTCTTCATTTCAACTCCTTTACTCATCCACCCAAAACCTTAAATCCTGTTTATTTTTGAAGTATATGCATCCACAGAAAGGGGTCAGTGCAGTGTTGTCGCAACATCTGATGGAGTCTGGCAAGGTACACCACTATGCTTTCTTATCCAATAAATTTCCTGCTGTGAAAAGTAACTACCATGTGGGAGATAAAGAGCTTTTGACCATTAAATATACATTAAGTGAGTGGAGGCTTTGGCTAGAAGAGTCAAAATACCCATTTTTAAAACTTACAGATCATAAAAACTGAAAGAAGCAAAAAAATTGAACCCAAGGCATACAAGATGGTCGCTATTTTTTGCCTGGTTTAATTTTACTCTTTCCTATTGACCACGGTCTAAAAACGGCATGGCTGGCGCTGTTTCACACTTCCATATACGTGACGAGGAACACATATCCCCATTTGGAACCCAGAATGTATCATGGCTCCTGTGCACTGGGAAATCATGGATCAAATGAAAGAAGCAAACTGAATGCACGTCCAACAGACACCACACCTGGTAAAATTTACATTTCACCAGATTATCATGAAAATCTGATCATGTGGATGCATTCTTCAAAAGATGTTGGACGTCCAGTGGTTAAATATATGACGGAAAGGATTCAGTAGCAGTTCTGGTGACCTAAGCTGGTAACAGACATTAAAGAAAAGGTTCTGATGTGCCTGCTCCAAACCCCCAAACGCTTGACTCTATGGCTTGGTACACCCCCTACAAACACTGAAAAGGCCATGGTCACATACTGCAATGGACTTTGTTACAGACATCCCTTACTTATCAGGTAACATCCTGATAAGGAAAATGAAAATGGAAAACATTTCACCATGTATCAAAGTTTTTTGGACTTTCTCATGAGATTGTTTCAGATAAAGGCACTCAATTCATGCCACGGGTATGGAGGGCACTCTGAATATCACGGTCAGACCGAAAGATTGAGCAGAAAAATTTGCATGCTACATTCATACTGCAGCCAAGAACAATACCAATGAGCAGACTTCCTACCTTGGGTAGAGTTTGTCCACAACTCGTTATATCATATCAACTATTGACCAATGGGCAAAAGAGTGTAGGAGGACCAGGTGCAGTACCAAGGAGAAGATTATGAGAATGGTGGCAGCTCAGAAACATCAAGTTGACCACCACTGTTGCCTTGGACACCAGCCTACTATGTCAAGGCCATCTTGAACTCTCAGAGGCACCATGATGGACTCCAGTATTTGGTGAACTGGGAGGGTAATAGTCCAGAGGAACAATGTTAAGTCATCCTATTCTGTACCCCTCTCTGATCACGGTCTTTCATCAGGACCACCCAGGCAGACTCACACCTCAGCTGCGGGCCTCTACGTATGGTTAGGACTCTGGGAGTCATGCCAAGTAGGGGTGCTGTGACATCCAGCGCTGCTGTTCACCCTCCTCACCACTAGGGGAGCTAGGGGTTCCAAGATTAAGTAAAAGACTACTTCTTGTCTCAACCATTATAAAAGGACTGGTAATTTAGGAAGTAGTCGTATTGCTAAAGTATTGCTAACTGTGGTGTGCCAAGCAGTTTGCAGTTATTTTCTTTGTTTGTCTGGATTTTTGACAAACTGTTTGTTTATTGATGTATGCCTCTACCCTTGCTCATGATACTCCTGTCTTCAGTTTTCACTCTGCCTTTTTTGGATTGCATGTTTTTTTAATATGCACACACATTATCAAATAATATATATTATTTGGTTTTAAATATATATATATATTTGGTACATGTTGTTCAAGTTCTAATCATATCACATGTCACACATTTGATGAATATTCAAAATATATTGATGAATGTATAATATAATATTATAATGCATTCAATTTCAATTTCCACACAAATAAAATACATTACATCAAAACAATTTCTACCAAAACATAAGTAACTTGGAAGACAAATATGTGTTGAAATGTTTTATCCATGTGGAAAAGATGTGCACATTACAGCCAAGTTAATTCAATTCATCACTTAGTTCAGCACATATTCAACAGATATGACATGTACCCACAATTACAGAACGGCTCTTGATGCATCCTTGGTTCAGACATATCCTCTCGTTCCATATTCAGGAAAAGCCCCACTCCTTCCTCCTCATTAGCCCTGATGAGTAGACTGGGCAGAGAGGCACAGCGTTCACACAGCTCTGCCTTAATGAGAGGCGACACAACCAGCATCCTGGAACATGCTCTTCCTCTACCGCCGAACAGTTCCTTCATGACAGACGCCGTTCCTCTGAGGATACCTAAATAATCAGGCACATCCATTTGGAGCTTCGGAGCCCCCTGTTACGCTGCTAAAATGACAATTCTCTGTGCATTAGCCTACCACTGAATATGCAAATCCATAGAACAAAAACAAAAAAAATCTGTGTATTGATAAGACGCAAAAAGGGGTGGCAGCGTAATAGCCATGGCGCTCCTTCAGTGCGTAAACTTGTGAATAAAGCACGGCAAACACAGCGTCAAAGTTAAGCGATTTTTCCCGTCCTTGTAAAGTCCTGATCCCTCCTTGGAATAAGACTGAGATTATCCGTGTTTGGCAACATTGCATAAAACAGAAATGCTTTTGTTTTTTCCTTCTTGTTTGTCTTTCTTTCTGAGAGAGAACACTAAGCAGTCTGTTCAGATAAAAGCCAAGTTGCAGTGCTTTAAAATGGAACAGGGCTTGTTGGCACATCTTGTTGTTCTCAGACAAAGAAAACATTTTGTGGCAAGCACAAAGATAGGAAACTCATTTGAAATTAACTTCTGGATTTTATTGTTGTCATTTGAGTGTCAGAGGGCCATTTCTCTCTTGATTTCATCAGCATTGTATAAGAACAGTGTTATCAAGCGTAAGACATTTTCCATTTATTCCTGAAAGGGGGGAAAAATCTTGTCACACAAAGATGGATAACTGTATTTATATGCCAGCACGCTGGCAGTGTTAATTTGTGGTACGATGTGCAAGCACTGGCCCGATTGCTATCGCACATAATAGGTCACGTGATGCCGTGAAGTTATGTTGCTTTTGATGATCACAATCTGCACTCACTGTTGGCTGCTCTAGTGGCCGAATGAAGATTAGGACCTCCTAACCTTTTCACAAAACGATCTAATTACTGCTGCTTTAAAATTCCATGGACATTTATACTCTGGGGGGAAGGTCATGAAGGTTAGTTTGCCTGTGAATAGGAAGGCATTTCAAATGATAATTTTATGAGAAAAATACTGATTTTGTCATTTAAATTTATGGACATGATAAGCTTGTCTGGATAGCATTTAGGTTGGGTTGCTGTGGCGAACCATGGGAGGACTTCGTGCAGACCAAACTTTAAATTTCAGGCATCATTTGGCATTTATTGGCTTGTCTTAATACCATCATTTCAGTTCAAAAAGTTAAGTGCAAAAAAAACACCCTTCCTATATTTGTAAAGGCCACTTTTTAAGTTCTAACTTCTGAACCTCTTCACTTCCAGTACTGTCCCAGGCGATCACTTGGGTAAAGAAATCTTGTTGACAGCCATATCCCTTTGGATAATCCTCGTGTTTATTGAGTCTGAAATCCGTTATGCCGAAGCACATCTAACCTGATGATGAGTCAGATAGACACATCAATATCCTACACACCCCAAGATGTACCCTATTTGCACTTACACTGTGCCAATAGGCAGAACAAAAAACACGGAAAATGCAGACTGAATCAAATCTCAGGATGTCCTCAGGGGTCTCAAATAATCATATCTGCCCTTGATGAACATACCAGGAGTCGAGGCAGGCAGGAGTCTGCAGCTGACTTTATGATAGGGTTCATATCTCATGCATCTGTTTTCCTGGCTAAGTTTAGATTGCCTGATAAGATGCATAGGTTAATATAAGGACTAGGTGACTTTAGTAACATACTCCACACGAATTCTTAATGATGTTTACATGATCTGCTCTTATGAACAGGCAAATGTTCTGGATGAGGATAGGACTATGCATCACCTAACTGCATATATTTGAATGTTTATTGGTTTTGACTTATTTTGAATTTGACAAATATGACACATTTTGTGAACATTTCATGACAAATGAACCAATAGAAATGGTCCAAATTGTTAGAAACTTTTTTCCTTTTCCTATTAAGCTACCTATTCAGAGAATACAAGGTTACCAAAGTGACATTGCATAAATGACAATGTTCAATAGCACCAAATTAACATGAACAACTTCAGTAGCCCTTCTCTCTGTGTATGTCTTTCTCTGCCAACCGCACAACCAACCCCACCCTGAACACATACACAAAACATCAGAGAGGGAAGAGCGCAAATTGGTAAACTGAAGACATGTAAGAACAGACATTTTGGCTGCTTTGATTCAGGCTTCCACTTCAGTTAATTTAATTTCCACCTGTAAGTAGTAAATCCCCACTTTGAACCACATGCTGCTTTGAGATTAGGGGACCTCTTTTCAATTCTTGAGCAAGCAACTATCATAAAAAAAAAATTGCAGTGTGCTTTTTGCCTGTGATTATGTTCATTGACCGTCAAGTGAAGAGCTAAGCTGGTTTAGTGACTACTGTAACCAGCCATAAATTTGATTTGGTTTCAGTTTCAGGGATTTTGTAGCAACGCTTGCAAGTGGATGTGATTCACGCTTGATGTCATCCACAGATCACTAAGGACACAGCTGGCAGTGCACACCAAAAAGTCAAGGTTGGTTGAGGCCTCCATATAAACTTATTGAAACACTTAAAATTTACCATCAACACACATGATGCTCTGTAAATCACTGGTCGATTAGGATTAGTTATACATCGGAAGGTGGGGTTATGTAATTCATTTTCAGTGATTATAGCATGCACTCCAATGTCATAAAGTATTCAAGCACTTTTTACCTACTCTAAAACGAATTCTAAATGTAACCCTGTGTCATGTTATTCATGTTTGAACTGGTAAATATTCCATAATATCCTGCTGAAAAAGGATTTTGTGGAGTCACTCCTTCTCGCGTTCTCTGTTTCCCGAATCAAGCTAGTATGTCTTGTTCTTTCTCAAGTGTGTAACAGAACATGAACACAAAGACAGTGCAAAATGAGAGAAAAAGAACATTAGATTTTGTGTGGCAATGTGAACTGTTGCCTGTAAATTGAAAGCCAACATTTTAGACAGGTAGATTGATTGTAAGAGTAAATAACGCATTTAAACTAAATTTGAATGGTCCCCTGTTCTTTGTCAGTTTTAACTAACACTGAACTAAATACATATTAAATGTAACTGAACCATAAATTGAAAATAAAATATTATTTGAAATCTAATCCTAATTCTAAACAAATCCTTAACTTTAACCCAAAACCTAAATCTAATTCTAATCCTAAACGTAAATTCAGTACTGTTTCAAAAGATTATTAACGGTTACAATATCTGTCGATAATCTATGAGGGACCATTAAAATAAAGTGTGACCAATTAAATGTTTGAAGATGTTTTCTACTTGTGAGCAGCTAAATGTATTGCATATGCCAGTTGTTTGGTGTGAGGGCAACGCATAAATGGAGTAGTCACTCCTCACTAAATCTTATCCTGTCCAAATAGTGCCTAGATTAAAGTTTCTAAATGGTTCTTTGCTTTGACATATGATAGATGTCACGTCTGGTCTGCCTCGGCCTGCCTTCTGCCTGCCTTCGGAGTCCGTCCCCCGGGTTTTGACCATGTGCAGCCCTGGACACGCAGTGATGATGTCATCTGTTGTTGTGAGTGAGGCTGTCATGAGCCAAGCAGCTCAGCTGTTAGCACTATGCTCATTAGCTGGGTTGCTAGGCGCCTGATAGCATGTCCATGTGTGTTCTATTTGAGTTAACTACTGCTTGTTTAGTGTTTGATGGTTTGCGTCGTGTGATTGGTTGTCTCAGTCTGTGTCCATGCTTAAAAGGGCTGCCGACCCGGAGGATCATTGCATGGTCACCCCTAGCAACATCATAGTGACAGCTAACTGTCAGCTGTGCTGGCCTTTCGGGTTAGTATGCGCCTTTGTGGAAGTAGTTAACCTCTGTGCGTGTCTGCTATCAGCAGCTGGGCTTGTTTAGGACCGAGTGGAGCGCTACGGTGGAAAGCAGCTTCTAGTGGCAGTGGGAGCAGCTTTACACTACTCCAGCCACAGCTATTGTGACACGAGGCTCCATTGGATCTCCTTTGTACCAGTGACTGTTTTGTTCTTCATCTCTTTGTGCAGGCATGAGGTGTGTGAGACCGTGACCACTGCGGTATATCAGTGGATTCGCTCGTCAGGCTGGTAAGCCTGTGAAACGGTACCTCGGCTTAGAGACCGAGAGAATCCCCTTCGGCTCTTTTTCTTTCACGCAGGAGTGGTGGATCTCCTGGAACCTCTTTGTATCTGTTTGGACTGTAGTGTTTGTGTTTGGAGCTTGGTGAGCTCTTTCCTGTGTTTGATTCATTAAAGACTTTTCTATAAAACTAATGCTGGTTCCTGCAGTGCATCCTTACAGCATACCCGACATGACAATAGGAAAATCCTTTTGGAATTGGTGTAGACCTTTTACATTATGGAGGTTCTTTAAAAAGTTCTTCGTGCTAAAACTCATTTACCAAAATAGGCCTTCAGAGAACCATTCACTGGAAAGTTCAAGTGAATTACAGCTAGGGTGTCTCTGATTTAATGTATTGTCTGTGAAATTGTGCGACATGAGTGACTTATTATATCTCACCTGAGGATTTTTCTTTTTGAGTGAGTTGATGGCTTTGACATGAGCCAGTATCCTACACTCATCATCGTCTAATGCTTCACTTTAGACATGGGTTATATGGCATAAATATAGTATCGCAGTTCTTGAAGCCTTTTTTAATGACACACGCTAAGTTGGTGTACATAGTACACAGTGGCATCTTTATTTTTAGAAGCAAACTTATTGCACATTCAGCAAAAGAAACTAAGAGCCTTGTCTCTAATAGCAGATCAGCAAAGTAATATCAGCTGCTTATTGGCTCCTTTTTCAGGGTCAGTTTAACATGCTATTCATTAACACCCCCTCACTATTTGCTTGTTTCCTGTGGCCAATTCCAAAGAGCCAATCATCCATGGAAAAGAAATCTTGTGAGGAAACGTAAGATTGCCCTTCAGTAAATTGTGTCATATCCAGTTTGTGGACTGATCTGTAACATCCTATTCAGTTTGGTGTGGCATCAATCCCAATTAAAGGTTGACAGAGCAACACGGCATGGCGTGAGCCATCCCTATCCAGACTCGGTGACTGTGATCAAAATGCCCAAATGCCACAGAGATGCATCAACTGCCTCCTCAACCATGACAGCAGACTGCTCTGCCAATCCTGAGCTTCGTTAGACTTGTTTCTACACTCCTGGGAGAGTCCTACAGAACAGCTTTTGCATGACGTACCACTTGTCAATATTTACAGACTTGTAATGAATGGAGTGTTTGTTTGAAGGTGCAATTCATGCGTTTGCTTCTTGAGGCTAATTAGTGGTAATGCATGAGCCCCAAAACTACTGTTAAAAGGGGGAGCGGGTCGGATCCACTGAGCAAAATGCAACACATGACCATGTTTGATTGTTTGATTGTTTATTATTGTAAATGAAAGACTGAATGAAAATGAAACATTGTGATTTTACAATCAAGACCATTTCTTGATGCAAATGAAGGAGTCAAGATGACATGTGTGTGTGTGTGTGTGTGCGTGTGTGTGTGTGGGTGGGTGCGTGTGTGGGTTGACTGCAGGCAGAGGATAAAGAGTACATTTTTACACCAATGGACTGTTTCATTTGGTGTTTTAATGGGACTGAGACTTCGGTCAGCAAATGGTAAAAAACAAATGTTACCTCACTGGCTCATGAGAGGGAATTTGGTTGTTTGGATGGTTTAAGGCAGTGATTCCCAAGCTGTTTATAATGTCCCCTCGGACATTAAACCTCCTCCTGCATACCCCCTCTTGCTCTTTACACACACATACGCATATTGCCATGATGCATAGGATATTTTGCCTTGTATAGTCAATTCCCCTTATAGCAAATAAGATTATGATGTGATGATACAACACACCAGGCATACAGAATACTACTGAATAAAAAACAGGTAATGTTAGGAATGCTTCTAAGGCCTCCATTATAGATGTGGTTTTCTCTGGAATGCTGGATGTGTGTGTGAGAGTCGGCAGTTGTAAACAATTGTAAAATGAACAATGAATAAACCAAACCAGTAGGCCTAACATTATCCACCTGCCATTTAACATGAAGCTAAAAACACACAACCAAACAGTGCTAATCACAACAGGCTGCAAACATAAACCCCATCTGTGAAAGTGAAAAAACGTAGGTACACTGCTAGCAAGGATCATATGAGCCTTAACAAATGTTGGCAAGAGATACCTCCCTGACGCACACAACAGAAGAGATCATCTAATGCATTATATGTTTATCTTGAATGTGCTATATGCAGGAGGGGCCTTCCTCTTCAACACAACCTTTTATACAAATAATAATAAATAAAGAGCAAATACCAACAATTAGAGCACAGGTTTGTGCTTGATGTTATAGATACTAATTGAATTAATTAGGTGGTGGACTAACAGAATGAAATGATGGTTAAATTGTGTAAAAATGTGTAAATGTCAGATTTGTTTATGTGCATTATACGGGATTTGCCAGGGGAACACAGTTTGGAAGCCACTAGTTTATGGTAAGACACTACAGACAGAAATAACAGTTTTGGTCCCGTTTGGTTTCAGATTTATTTATTTTTTTTAAATTGCTTCCATAACATCTTAAACATCCCCTAAATTGTAATCGAAGCTTGGCTAGGTTTACATGCCCCCTTTTTTGTCATTCTGATAGAGATGATTCTAACTGAAGATTTTGAGTCAACTGTTTACATGGGATATGATCTAATACTGTCTAGTGTTTGCGTGTGCCGGCACATTTAAAGAGAACAGCTGAGAATTCATCCATTCGTCTTCCTCAAGGGCTTTGTTGAGCATATGTTTTACTCTTTCAATTAAAAATGGAATCTCCCATTTCTTTGTCAATAATGTCATAAAACAGAAAGTTGGTGGGGTCTGAACCACTTGTGTTGTTGTGAGATTTAGGTTAGTTGTATGTGGAGTTTTCCGGTGGTTTTTAAGAACTCTTTAGCCTAACCCAGCTTCATTCATTTTTTCATAAACTGGCATAAGTGGAAAGTATGGAGCCAGCGTGTAATCTGGTTCAGTTGTTCACATGGTATATTTTTTCTTTTGATCGGTCATTTAAAAGATTTAAACCACCCCTCCGTAGCCCACTAAAATTTCAATCGGTTTATTCCTTTAAAACAAAATTATGATTGGAATATTAGGCTCCATGTAAACCCAAGTTCTGTAGTCAGTTTACACCCACTCTTAAATAATTCTATTTTCCGGAAGTGAAAACTTCACTGGGCGCAGCTATGTCATGTCATATCACAGAATGGCTTATTTTGTGTAAAATGTAACTACTATGTCCTGGTATAATCCAGATAATGCAGCTCTGAGGTGCTTTCTTTAGATTTTTTTTTCAAAATCAGCCTTTCTCTACATTCAGCACCCAAATTATTTTGTAAAGAGCTGGAATTTTATTCTTAACTCTATTCTGCGTGATATTACAGATGGATCTCCTAATATTTCGTTGGATATGTGGATAGATGATATAAATTTTACTTATTACATAAAACGAGCTGGAAAAAGGTTATATTTTTAATAATGACAGTACCTGGCACTTTCTTGATTTAACAATAGGATGACAAGATTTGAATAGTCTGTTCTGTAAAATCCTTTCTCTTAGTATTTTCACATTGAAATAAACATTTTAATTTGAACATTATCTAAAAACCAGATTTTTAAAGATAATTGAAATGTATGCATATTTAAGTAGTGCATCATTTGCATATGTAAATGTATGTAAATGTTTTACAAAACAATTTTAAAAAGTATTTATTGTTTTTTTGTGTGTGTGTGTTTTTTAGAACAGGGTCTTGCCTGAATATTTTCTGGAGAACAGGAGCAAAAGTTTTATTTCTATGTTGACATCAGAGTAGCAGAATGGCAAATAGCAATGATTACTGCAATACACCAATGCAGGATCACTACAGACGAGATCATAACAGTCCTCTTAACTGAACCCACACCATTCGTCAAGAACTCCATATGGAAGGGGCAATACAAAGGCTGCATGCAGGGTCCTTGGATGAAGCAGCAGTGATGTGTCTGGCTCCATCGGGGGGACACTTTCATGTTTTTTAAGTAGCCATTGTACCTAGCGTCCTCCCTCATAAGTAGATGGCTCATGCCATCCAATTCTCCCCACTAAACCAAAGAGTCAAGCCCAGAGACACTTTTCGTTTAGATCAGTTTGTCCTGCAAGGACAATTTTATAGCGGCGCCCTTCTCCACTAGCGAGTGCATCTCTAGGGAAGCTGCTCAGCTCCTCCACACTCACTTCAAAGGCACAGATGCCCCCATCCATTGCTGATTTGTTGGGGAGAATGCAGACTGCATTTGCATACATGTGGCGTTTATAGCAGGTGCGTGGGAAACATCAGAAAAAAAAATCTATTAAAGGAAACTCCCACCACACAATTCCTTTCAACTAGACGAGTCTTCAACTTTTCAGCCAGAGTTTTGATGGAGGAGGCTTTGAATGGATACAGAGTAGCACTTCCATGCCAGACAATAAATAAAGAATCACAATGAATTGCCAAGGAAAATGCAACTGGCATCACTTCGAGAAGATCATCTTTTCACTTCACATACTTATTAATGGAATGAATAATTGGAAAAGTTTGCAAAAAGTTGGCAGATAGCTTTTTGAAGTATTAGGTTGATAATCAGCTACACTCTAAAACATGAAATCACTCTGTTACTGGTTTTAATAAGTTTTATCCTGTTGGTGCTATTCAACAAATGCACGTGACAGCGAGTCAGTTTACTTGATTCATCGAAATACAGTGAATTTTATTTATACAATTTTCTACTTACAACAAATGTGATCAATCAGCCAAAACATGTCTGGTGCTGAAATGTTACTCCTTTAATTTAGCTCTGTTAGCTCTGAGGCTAAGGTTGTTAACAAACACTAGAAGTCAGTAATCTCCCAAACTGTTCCTGTAAAAATATATTACCCAACCTCTCCCAACCTGCTCAAACCACATACAGCTTTTTAGGTCACACAGACTTGAGGTTTGGTTTAGGACCAGGCTTTGTGAATACCAGCCCTGGTGCTGTCATACTGTGTCCTTAAAAACATGGACAAGTTTGCATCACCTTAAGGAAAAGCTAGTTGCAGTTTGAGCAGAGTTGTTTTGTTGACATATTTTATGAAATATCTCATTATAATGATGTCTGTCAAGGGGTGAGATATATTAGGCAGTAGTGAATATTCGGTTCTTGAAGTTGATGTGTTGGAAGTAGGAAAAATGCACAACAGGAAGTTTCCCAGCGACTCTGACATGATCCAAATTGTGATGGTTAGACGACTGGATCAGAGCACCTTCAAAAAATCAGGTCTTATGGGTTGTTTTCAGTATGCAGTGATTAGTACCCACCAAAAGTGAGCCAAGGAAGGACAACCGGTGAACCGGGCAACAGGGTCATGGACGCCCAAGGGCTCACTGATGCTCGTGTGGATTGAAAGCTAACCCATTTAATTTGATTACACAGAACAGCTACTGTAGCACAAAAGGCTTAAAAAGTTAATGGTGCTAAAGATAAAAAGGTGTCAGAAGCTTGCTCTTTGTGGGGCTGCATAGCCACAGAGCAGTCAAATCGCCCTTGCTGACCTCTGTCCATTGCTGAAAGTGCCTAAAATGGGCATGTGAGCACCAGAAATGGACTATGCAACAATGGAAGAAGGTGGCCTAAACTAATGAATCATATTTTTTTTACATCATGTGCACAGTCAGCTGCATGTGCTTTGCTTATCTAGTGAAGAAACTGCACAAGGATGCATTATGGAAAGAAGGCAAGCTGGTGGAGGTAATGTGATTATCTGGCCAATGTTCTACTGGGAAATCTTAAGTCCTGGGATTCATGTGGATGTTACTTTGACACGTACCACCTACCTGAACATTGCTGCAGACCAAGTACACCCCTTCATGGTAACGGCATTCACTAATGGCAGTGGCCTCTCTCAAAGGATAATGCACTCACTGTGCACAGCACTGTTCAGGAGTAATTGAAGGAACATAACAAAGATTTCAGGGTGTTGACTTGGCCTCCAAATTTCCCAAGCCTCAATCCGATTGAATCCTAGATACTGAGCACACCTTCAGGAGTCTATGCCTCAAAGGGTCAGAACTGTTTTAGCAGCACAAAGGGGACCTACACAATATTAGGCAGGTGGTTTAAATGGTATGGCTGATTGGTGTAAGTGAGTTCTAGTGGTAACAGCGACGCTGAAAATGTCTTTTCTGATTGACTACATCAGCTGCTTGCAGCAGGGTAAGTGGAAAAATGTGTAAATTAGATTTGTTAGTGGAGAGCCTTCACCTGATCATTTCTGTCACAACCCAGGTCTAATTAAGTCGGTAGACTCCATTCAGTAACTAAGCCTTTTTAGTACGACTTTTCAGTACTGCTAATATGTACGGTCAAGATCCATTTAGGGACCAGTATTTTTAAGAGTGCATGCTATATAGTCCAAGACCAGGCTTAATCCCTGTCTGGGAAATCATCTCTGGGGTTTAAGGGGTTAAACCACAAGCTAAGTTGCAGCTGAGATGCTTGACCATTTGACATCTGAAGTGAGGTCAACCGAGGTGGTACAAATTACATTACACAGTTGCTGGGCAAAGTACTTGAGTGAGAGAAAACATTATTTTTCTGTGAGCCTGCTTAATGCCATATTACCCATTCTATGCATGAACGCAACATGGTTTTAAACCTTTGACATTGACATTTCACAGCACTCACATGTCTCTGTGGGATCTGTGTTGTTCATTAGCCATGACATATTAATTGGATCATTTCTTAGATCACTGGTTGTCATTAACAGAAGACGCTGAATGTACGGGAACAGCTCTGACTGCATGGCTTTTGTGCCTGTTTTTCCTCCAGGTTTCTGTTTACTGCCTTAGAATTTCACAAGCCATGAAAGCACATTCAAATCGTGCTTTACCTTGATTCAGACCAATAGCAAATGTGACCCAGGAACATTTGGGGTAGTGAGGCATTTTATACAAGAGTTCCCCTGTGTGGCTTCTAAATGATTCCATCAGGTATGAGCGTGCGTCATTGATTACTCTGTGGCGTGTGTTCTCCATACCATTAACTCATACATTGACACCATTTACAAATCGTTCCAGTGGAATAGCAGAATAAAGAGGAACTCTCTGGGCTCTGTTAGATGTCAGAGGAGAGCCACAATGAGACAGGGCTATTTGGAACGAAAAGAGGCAGGCTGAAGCGTTGCCCTTATCTCACCATATCAACCCCTCTCTCAAAGTGCTGATCTTCTCCTCATTTTAATAACATGTTACTTCAGCCTTTCAGCAAGGGAACAGAGATGTTGACAACTTAATGTGCTTCCAATAATTCTCTTAAATTGTTCTGTTGGATTACAGCCCAAGAAAGCCGCTGAAGCCCATTAATGCATGAACTAAGTTCCGTCTACTTCAGCTGTTAAAATTATGCAACAGCTAATCATTTTGAGTGTTGCTAGACTGATGTGTTAGACGTCCGTTTCAGAAATAACTAGAGTGGCCTATTGGGCTAACGATAATGGACGGTAACCTAATAGTCTGCGACTAAATTTAGATAAGCTCAGATATACTAAGAGAATCGCAGAGGCTTGATTTATGGTCAGTTTTACTTACACTCACATGTGTTGGTGCAGTTAGCAATAATGAATGAGTGAGTGAAATAATGAATGGAATACACAGCAGGTAGCTTTAAGTGGGGCATCACTGGGCTTGCCTTTAAATGAAAAGACACATTTACTGGTAGAAAAGTGTTTGCTGTCTGACAGCATCTCCCATCTGAAGTGTGCGCGTCTCCAAATACGTTTAGAGTGTCTCCCTCTACCCTTTCCCTTTGTCTGAAAACTTGGTTTGCAACTCATTTGAGAGTGCGCCCGCATTGTTTGCAAATAAATACGTGTCTGTTATTTACAAACTCAAGTACAGAATAAATCATGAAAAAGCACTTTAACAGGTGTCTGGGCAACGGAAAATGTGGCTCCCTTCCAGGGAAATGCATTCTCTGCTTTAATGAAACCTTGCGCCATATGCCTGTTGTTGAGGGACGTGCACTTCGCCCAAGAGGAGGTGTTGTTACAGTGCTACAGCCTTGTGCTTGCCGCCTTTGCTGTTTTGCTTGAAGCACTTGCATTTTAAGAAGCAGACATTTACTGTGGATACAAGTGGATGATGAATTTTTTTTTTCAGCCTCTTAAGGAATTCTAATGTATTTGTATGCATGAAGAATTCTAATGAAATAAATCTATTTATGTAATATCAGACGTTGAATGTGAGGAGCATCCTTCTTTATCACAACATGCTTCATTGACCTTCATTTTGAACTGAGACACTTCTTCATATTCTTTTAGGCTCTTTGGCCCTGTTCACTTTTTGAATGAAAGCAAGGAGGCTGAATCTGTCAATTCTGATCAATGCCTGAGGGCCGTTTGGAAGGCCTACTTAATGCAAGCCAAGACGTCCCTATTTAACATTGTGTTATGCAACCCCAGAAAGCACATGAAAGGGAAAAGGCAACTTTTTTAATACTAAATACATGTTTAATTGTTTAACAAATGTTTGAATTATGCATTTGTCACAGCACCACGGTCCTTGTTAGCGACTTAACAGATCAAATAATAAATAAGGTATCATGGTAACCTCAGCTTTATGCAAATACAAGAACTGAATATTGAAGGGTCTGATGAATATTTCATGCAGGCTTTGTGTCACCAGTGGAAGTGGAACTGTCTGGGTGAAGCTATTTTAGCTACATGAACTGCTGATGACAAAGACGATCGTTGAATCATAGCTGCAGGTATCTATTAGGCAGAGGCCTTTCAAGAAACTGCAAATATTAAAACTAGGGCATGGTGCTGGGCCATCCGAAACGGATGTCTTATTTGTTTGATGAGGCTTCATAAAGATGACTCTATTTCCATTTAATATAAAAAAGACATTATACAGCGCTGCTATGACATGTTTATATCATTTCAGCTGATCATATTTACATGCTTGGGCATTTAGCAGAATGCATTTGCCTAATGGAAATAATTCGGTGCTGACAACGTGCATTACTGGGCAATAACTAAATGCGCATGTTTAGCAAGCAAAGTCTTAAATACAAGCAATTCATTATAAGCAATTAATTAGCCTTATTATGGCCATATTATGGCTTTCAACACAGCAGTCCCGCTTTGCAGAGGAAAGTATCTCATTTGCCTTTGATTTACAGAATCAGCACACTAACCTGAGAGGTCTATTAAGCAGCACTTTCTCTAAAGGACCATTGCTACCCAGTGCGCTGTCACTGTTCTCCAGACAGTCCATGCACAGCTCTGTTCATGGCTGCACACTTGGAGTTTGCTGAGTACAAGAAAAGTGGGGTGCAACACTGGGAAAAAAAAAAAAAAAACACTCAATACACAAGTTCCAACCTGTCGTCTTGATTTGCACTGACAAGTTACTTCATGCTAACGCATTAGTCTCCAGAGCCTTCCGGAGGGACAGTCATTCATTACCAATGGACAGGTTTTATTAGAGGGTGGTGAGCTGTGGGGTGATACAGGGAGACTGCTAAATATAATAAACATTACTGATGTTCTCCACTCAGCCATGCGGCCTCTTTCCATGCAGATGAGAAGTTCACTGTGAGGGAATTATTAATGACAATAGCTTGATCATGTTGATTCTGTCATTAAAAGTTAAGGGGTACATTTGGAACTTCAGTGGTGATATCAAACAGCATGCTTAAATACAAGAAAATGGGAAAATATAAACAGGTGCAATGAAAATATGATATATATATATTAGATAACTATACATACATAACCGTAGATACTCTTCAGTTTATTAAACATCAAAAAGTATGATTACAGAACAATAATCTGTCTTTTATCCTGTTCTAATATAATTTGACATTAAAAACACATCTTAAAGGGCCCACATCCTACATTGTTCTTGTACAGGTCCACCTATGACATTTGTGTGGTTTTATGTCCCAAACACAGCTGTAATTCATTTTTACATGACCATTTCACAACTTCTCCTAATACCTTACAGTTAAACAGGCTGTATTTTGTTGCTCTGCCTTTAAGGCTTATATATATAAAGAGCCTCTGTTCTGCATTGTGTCTCATACAAAAAGCAGTCTGGGCTGAAATCCTCACAGCTTAAGCATAAGTAGGCAGGGATAAACTGTTATAGGCTGAATAGTCTGAAAATTCTGTTTACTTTGTGACATCACAAAAAAAATTACATTAAAATGGGCTGGTTTTGCAGCTACGTTTGCATATATGTGCCGCCTGGACAGGGGTGTGAAGGGTAAATTTGGAACTAATAATATTTACACTGGTTTTGTTTTTCCATAGGTCCTTTGGGGCCAGGTAACATCATTTTTACAGGGTAGCTGCAGATACCCTGTAAAAATGATTAATTGTCCACTTGGCTGGCTTAATATATATATATATTTTTTTTATAACTAAAAACATATTCTCTGTTAGTTTGTGGAAAACTGGAATGTAATTATGCTTGACTGTTCTGAAAATGACACTTTAATCGGTTAGCGATTACTTTGAGAGCATTTAAATGAGCATTGAAGCAGCACTTTTTGAAATGTGTCATATTACACTTAGGCTTTATCTTATTATTGTATTGTGTATCTTCAATTCTTTCTAGGTGTCACCACTTATATTTGTCTCTGGCTGCATCTTAGCTCAGAGGGAATTAGGAATCTTTGGAAACTTCTTTGTATTAGCTGTAAATACATTTTCTGAGTGGACAACAAAACAATTTTGTAAGTTGCTCTGGTGTTCTGGATAGAAGCCTTTGCCTTTCATAGTAAATGTTAGTAGACAATAACTCTGAATGTGCTCTCACAAGCTGTTATTCAAATCACATCATGATACGAGAAACTATTTGACCAAATTGCACGTGTACAGGTTTTTAAACAGGGAATTTGTTAACTTTAATGGCAATATGGAATATTTCACTTGGACTTACTTCAATCATAACAACCTCTGGTAACTTAGTGTGTGCTATTTCATAGGCAGTGGCAGTCTTTACCACCACACAAATGCATGGAGATACCGTAACATCTGAGTTACCTACTCAGTGCTTATAAACACAACCTTGAAATGTGTTTATGGTGCGTAAAAACACAGAAAGAAAACTGAAGAAAAGTCTGATGAGAAGGAGGTGCTAGACGCAAAGGTGGGTAATGAAGCTTCATCTGTGGCTGAAGTTGCCACGACTCAACTGTAGACAAGGTGGTTATCGAAATAAACATTATTATTCCTTCTTCTCAACCAGAATTTTGCCAGAAATGGTTGCCAGGATGGTTCAGTGTTAACAGCAGCGAGAAGCACTACAATGTAAATAACGTATTTTACTTTGAAATCAAATTTCTTTGATTGGGGCCTCCAGGAAATAATGTTGCCTTTGCCCCCAGAAACACCAAATCTACCTCAGTTCAAACACCAAATCCACCTCAGTTCATAGCTGAAGCAGTTTATTGATCCAAAAACAGTAAAATTCCATAGTCTGTGTGTGGGGGGTGCTCACATGTCCTTAACATAATAAATCAAACCACCTGGTCTAGAAGAGTTACATTAGGGTTGGAACAGAAACATTAAAATGAACTGGCTGATTTTTATACTTTTTCTAAGCCCTGACTAAGAACAGATTGTAAGATGTCACTTGTTCTGTTGATTCACTGCTAGAAGTTCAATGAATTGGACATTTTAAGGAAGCCAGGTTACTCACCTTCTAAAGTTAAAATAACAAATCTTTTTTACTATGTAGTGATGCATATAATTTTAACATGAAACTCATGACAGATCTTAAATCATGAAATGCTACTGGCATTATTATGCCAATATGATGTACAGATGTAGAGAGATTTAGCTTAGGGCATGTATTTTATGACACTCGTGTACTGTAGCTCATAATGCAGCCATGGTCTATATGACATGAATCGGGCGTATGAATATTGCACATTGAAAGTTATATCTGTATGTCAAATGTGGTTTTACATGGGTGCAATCCTTTCATGGTTTTCCATGGCAGGCTGGAACAGGACCGGGTAAATCCTATTGCAGTAGTTATGACAAATTAGGCACAGCCCTGAGCTTGCTGCCTCATAAGAGCTGTGATGAACAGCACATGAGATGCAAGTCTGCACTATCCCATCCTCTAATTTATCACCAGCGTATATGAGCATCAGGCTTTTGCAAGCTTGTGTTCATCCAAGTACTTTTCAGTCAAGCTTGCCACATAAACATATATGCACTGGAAACAGTGTGGGAACATCACGTATACTTACAGAAATTGAGGCCGGCTTGTCTGTTGTTTGCACAGAGCAGCCACTGAGAGGTCCACAATGACTAATCGTTGTCAAGGCCAGTTCTTTGTTGTGTTTCAACATCAAAAATTCAGGGTCTACAGACTATGACAACAGTCCTACAGTAAATTCAGATATTCAGTATCTGATAGGTTGCATATATATCTGGTTTATGGTTTTAGTAACAGGAAATTTAAATACACAAAGCGTGTAAGAAATTATGCACATTTTAGATGTGCACATGCAGCACTGAGGGAAGGTCATTTATTTCATTTCCATGTCAAAACAGCTATTAAATTCAAGTTATTCATTTTCAGTGTCCTATAAGGCAAAAACAGGTTTAACAGAAGCTGCAACAACTAAACATAATATCTATTTTGTTAGTATTTAATTTGTTACCCTTTTATAACAGCTTCCACTTGTTTCATGAGACTCGCTTTCAGTTTTTCTGCAAAAGCTTGACATTTTTCCCATGCTTTTTGTAAACATCTACAAAGTTGGATTTTCTGCAATTTAGGATCCAAGTTAGTTCACCTACAAATTCCCACTTATCACATTTATACATCTCAGATGTCCAGTTTCAGTATCCTAGTCTAAACGTGTCTTTCTTTTTTTTTACTAATGACTTCTCGACAGCTGTAGCATTGGGACTTCTCAGAGTGTAAAGATGGACAGAAACTGCTGGGCTTCTGAAGCAAAAATGGAGCTTCATTTTCACTCACAAATGAAAGCCTTAATTTAGAAGCACAATTTCATTTCTCAGGCGATGTGACCACAGCGTGTGATGTGTTCATTTGGTCACAGAAGAGCTCTAGTCACACCACCCCAGCGCTTTCATTGGGATATCTGGAAACTTCAGCCACATAACTTTTTTCTCCACCACGGCAAACTTCTCACAGTTTGTGGACTGTCTCACAAGATACAATAAAACCTTGGATTTACTGTATTCAACCATCAAGGACACATACTGCTAGGGGATAAGCTCAGGTGTAAGTGGCTTTGTGCTCCACTTGTCATTTGGGTAACAGCCTACCTGACCAACTGACCACAGTGTTTTACTATGTAAAATTAGGGAGCAGTTTGTCAGAGACAGTGCTGAGCATCACATTTAATTAACACTTAGCTCCACCCACCCTCAATCATCCCATGTTATATATATATATCACTGAGAAGCTCATTTCTTGTAGAATCTAACTAAAACAACCAAAAATATCAAAAATATCTACTTTTCTCACTAAAATACAAATACGTTGCCGGAAATAAAATAAATGAAAAGGTGATCTCGGACAATTATACAGTTTTGTATATAAACAGTATTAAAACATTTTTCAGGAATTTCTGAAAAAAGAATTTAACAAAAGTTACTCTGATTTACTAGTGTCATCATACTGACTGAATGGATTTCTATCACAAAAAATGATCAACAAAAAACATTATTGCATTTATCTATTATTAGCAGTACTTAGAGCTGGTCTTTTGTCGATTGGTTCATTTGAGTAATTTAATTACGTGGGTGCCATTTAAGGAGAGCGTAAATTAGAGCATGGAAAATCATGATGGCACTTTGGGGCGGCTACAAACAGGTGAAATCAAACATGATGTTCCTGTTCAGTGGGCACATTAAATTGACAGATTTATCCTTCTTCTGTCAGACATGCCCTGGACACTAAGTACACTTGAGAGAATCGTCGCTTGTCGTGTTCAGCTTAGCAGGGAATCTTCTGAAAACAGACCTGCGACTAAAGCAAACACAGCGAGGGACTGCCACACAGATCCCAGAGCAACAGTACATCACACACACACACACACACACACACACACACACTGATGGTCTGATACCTTTGTGACTACCATTCCAAATGGCTGTTGCTTGATCTGCTGAGTAACACAAATTCATAGTAGCCTAGTGGGGAAGATTGTGCTCGTTCAAGGAACTTGTGTGTGGAAACGCTGCACTTGACTGTAAATAATTGACCATTAGATAAAAATGGGCCAAGGAAATCCAGACCATTCAGCAACTTCACTCGTCATCTCTGTAGGTGTAAGATGAACATAAGTGGACAGCCAGTCATAGGCAAAAGTTTGTCCACCTCTGGTCAAATGACATGTTTTGATGATTTTGTGAGAGAAAATAAGTACACATTTATTTAGATTTCAATGCATAAGTACTGTTTCCTTTATCATATTTAGGACAAATTTAGCATATTGAGGACAAAAATCAGACAATCTAGCAGGCATATTTTATATATTATAGATTTTATAATTTTTCCCAATATGTTACACCCAGCTGTCACGTCTGGTCCACCTTGGTCATGCCCCCAGCGGCCCCCGTCGCCTGAGTATTAAGTGTACCCTTGTCCTGTCTCGTCTTAGTGATGTCATAGTCTTTCATGTGTGTGTGTCCGGTGAATAGGTAACCCAGGTTAGCAGGGTTGCTAGGCACCTGATTACGTGTCCACCTGTCTTGAAGGCCAGCAAATAAATAGAAATTGTTTACCAAATTTAGCAGAAAATATCATATTTAAGTTTGCTGCCTACAGTCATTGTGTTGAAAAGTTATTTTCTCTTAGAAAATCAACATTATATTTGCCTGGAGGTGTTCAAACTTTTGCGAACAACTGTGTCACAGTGCTCTTTTTTCATTAATGGGAAAGATGCAGTTAGATGAAATTATTTATTGGGTTAAGTCTGTGGGTATAATATAGTGCAGTGCAAAGGGAACTTTTCGCTAAGATTTGATGTGATACTAATGGAATCATCTAAATCAGCCACTGATTGAATCAGTTTGGAAATGACAATGAATTAAAATGAAATTTAGCTTTTTAATTACCAGGTTCATCAAAAAGACATAACCCAGACAGGAAAATGAATTTCAGTTATGTTATAAAGATTCACTGATCAGCCCAAAATTGCCAGGCCTTCTTCATCAAAAGGTACAGGGAGATGCCGGGATACGATCTATGTCTTATAACTGCTCATACAAAGTTCTTTGGTACATGGCTATAGGTGGGCTATGGATCACTAACAAAATGAGGGCAGAGTCATTCATCTCTGAAATTACATGTCTTGGCAAAACATTCTCAGCCCTTTATTTCAATCAATGGACCCACTATTGCAAACAATACATAAAAGCCACGGGTGATAAATTGTCTATTTGGTTACATTACATACGCCACTCCCCAACACCCCCACCCCCCCGGCCAGTTAAGGCACTTATTCCATCAGAGTTTCAATTGATACTATCATTCTTCAACATTCACCAAGCATGCACTGGCATTTTTCCAAGTGTATTTACAACATACCCCAATACAAAATGAATCAAACCCTGTTTTGTTAACATATTCAAATCAAACTGTAATACTGCTAACTTTATGATGTTGTTTCTGAGAGTCACTGGCCTAATCAAAGCTCGAGAAAGATGTGCAAATGGCACAGAACAGCACAATGGAAGAAGTGAGGAAAGCAGACATAAGGAGACTTGCACTTGTTTAAATTCAGATGGGAAGGAGCTGAACCATCTTTGAGCTTAATAATTCTTAAGTGAAT
This sequence comes from Brycinus macrolepidotus, assembly GCA_037974445.1. Classification (NCBI taxonomy): domain Eukaryota; kingdom Metazoa; phylum Chordata; class Actinopteri; order Characiformes; family Alestidae; genus Brycinus; species Brycinus macrolepidotus. Next base: position 9,898,203 of record JBBPCZ010000148.1, on the reverse strand, counting down.
GAAAATTATTAACGATTATTTACTTGCTCCATTTACTGCTCATTGGAGACAAGAACAGAGACAGTGTCTGGGGAAGCTGGTGCAGAATTAAAAAAAATAAAATCCTGCACACAGCTCGTTGGTAGTTGAGGTGCGTTAAGACCTCAGCAAAAAAAGTTAAATGAATACAAATGAATGTAGTTGTAATAGTTATATTGTTCTGATGAACAGTTTCTGTTAAGACCAGTGTGGCAAACCTTCTTATTTATTAAAAATGATATATCAGAAACAAGTGACATTTTCAATATTTGAGAACAACTCAGTACTGTTATGTCCAGTCCAGTTTACCATACAGCTCCTTACCAGCAATACAAGTCAGATGCATCACACTGGAAAAAGAGCAGCACAGCATTACTCAGGTAATGCAATGTTTAACCCATGTGACATTTTTCTGACACTTAAAGTAGTACCTGTTCCGCTATAGTTGGCTATATAGCATCTATATGGATGCAACAGGTCAAACAAATCAGACAGTCAATCTTTCCCCCTTCCAAAGCATTTCTCTGGAAAGAGCTTTTGAAATATTAAGACTCCGATGGCCAGTTGACTGGTCTATGGAATAAATGATAAATAAATGCAACAGTTTTTGCTATCAGAATCCTCATTAGACTTTAAAAAGGCACTCTCCATCATGACAGGCATGCAAATGGATGCTAATAATTCAATAGACATTCAGTTCAAGTGAACTGAAAGAGCAAGACCCTGCTTTATCAACAAAATACACAAACTACACACACACACACACACACACACACACACACACACACCAGTGTGAATTGGTATGTTGTAGATGTGCAGGTAAACACAGTGCAGAAAACTGGGAGTTCAAAGATGTTGAGTGGTATTACTGTAACAGGCAAGGGAATTTAAAAAGAGTGGTCATAGGAAGGTGGGACAACAAATGAATAGACATGACTGCACATGTGGTGGAGGCAGATAAGCAGGTGTGCACAATGTTTAACATGAGTTCTAAGTCACAAAGTCAACAATTATAGTGGAGCTTCATATCCATAAAAAGGTTGACACAGGGCTTAATATAGGGGATACAAGAAAACATGCCCCAGGAGCAAACATCCTTGTATTCGGATGAAGTGATTAGTATATACACTGGGCACTAGGCACCTACAGTGTTTTGATTTGAGGTTTGGTTTGTTTTCTTTTGTTTTTTAAAGCAATATGATAACAGGCAAGGTCACAGTAACAAAAGACAATGGATCAAGTCTTCCAGGTCAACACTGAAATTGCCAGAGTTATCCCATGACAAGTTAGTGCACCTCCACATTAAGTGCAAATGTACATAAGTAATTGCTATAATTTACTATAGTTAAGTATTATTTTAGAAGAATTATACTGGGGTACATAATTAACAATGAGCTACGTCTACTTAATTACATCTACAGGAGAAAAAAAAAAACATGCCTTTTATTCTTTACATTTAAGGTACCTGTTACAAATCTCAAATGCCATCGCATCATCAAGGGCACATCTCATGTGCCATACTCCTGGCTGTCCAGGTCGCTGGAATACTGAGCCTGACACTTCTCTCTCCTCCTGTTTGCCTTCTCTTTTTGGTTCCTCCCGCTCACCTGATTATCTACACCTGTTCTGCATTTTTCTCTCCCTGCTTATACCCAGCCTGAACCAGAATCTAGCGTCCGTTCTCCATCATGCCTACTGGCCAGTGTGGCTTGTTGTTTGTTTGTGTATGTCTCCTTAAACAGAGTAAAGTGAAGTAGTACGCCTTGCAGTCCCTCTTCAGTGTTGAAGACACTGACCAGGTAGACCCAAGTGGCTGAACCTGGTGTTTTCTGGGCTTCCCTCCTCTACACCACGGTGGGCTTCAAGGAGTCTTCTGGAACTGTTTCTATTTAACTGTTCAGCTGAAGCAACTCTGTATCCAGCGCTTTGTTTCTGTTTTGCTGTTTATCAAAAGCTACGCTGCGCTCAGCGTCTCCTTTGTGTGCATTTCTCTCCAGGACTCCTGAAATAAAGTCTCCTCCTGCCGGTACATTGTTTACTTGGACTAGGCTGGAACATGACACGCATATCTTTGAAAGTATTGCTTTTTATTGAAATATCAGATTAAAGCCATACAAGTATAGAATAAAACTAAAATAATGTTTTAACAGCTAACAAATTGTTGTTAACATTTAGTTTAAATGCTTTTTAACTTTCATTCGAATATGTTTTTGACTTCATACTTCCACTTCTAACTGAGTACAATTTTAAAACCCATACTTTCACAAGTATAATTTCTCTGTACTGATAATTGCTGAAATATACTCTGAGCATGTGTTATGTTTTTATTTATGCAATGGATGGTAAAGTGAACAAATGGTTCATAACAGTGGGATCATAATTAACAGATAAAATTATACTTGCCCCCGTTCCATAAGAAGAACAAAGCTTCTGAGCCACTCTTTCAGTGAGCAAGGGCTACAAAATTGTTGAGCTCAGTGATGGTTACCTGCAGGTAGACACCATATCAATCATGCCATCATAAATACACACAGGGACCTATTTTCATACACACATCTTTTGTTTCAGGATGGTCAGCTCACCATCAAAATGAAGAAGAACATTCAAATAATGTGGATGAAGTGTTTAGACTCTCAAAGGCTGAAAGGTCTCAAGAAAGATAAATGTGTTTTTCGACCATGTGAGGTTGTTTACTTAGGCCAGAAGATTAATGCTCATGGCTTCCGCCAGTGGAAGAACAGGTCCAGCCTGTGAGCTTGACAGGCAAAGAATATGACAGAACTGAAGTTCTTTGAGTCGTTTTTTGGGGGGCCTGGTGAATTATTGTGCATGATTCACACTTAGCTTCAGTGTTGGCTCTGCTAGGCAGGGCAAACAGTAAAGGAGGGCTTGCGTGAAATGGAAAAAGGATCTCTTGAATCCAGGCTACAGCGTTCCAAGAGCAAAGTAGCATCCCATGCAGTGGGTGCCTCCACAGCTGCTTATGGGTTTCAAGCTCAGAACTCATTTACTTTAACCACAGCAAAAACCAAAAGTGGAGTTGAAGCCAGTTCAGAACAGAAAAGCTAGCACATTAAAGAGAAGAAATGAGAACTCAAGTCTAGACTCAAGACTCAAGCATGGAGAAAAATAAGAATAAACTTGAATGAATTTGGACCCCCAACCTAAATGAAGCAAATTAATAAAAACTTTAATTACCAAACATACAGATGTAACTTTATCTATCATATTACTACAGTCGTGAGTAGTCCTTATTGCAATACAAGGCACTCAAATACAGTCCAGATCAATACCTCATTTGCCTTTGAGGGTAGCTCTTGGCAATTTTTGAAACTTAAACATTTCACAATGTGTTCCCTTTTGAAGAACGAAGTAGTAAATTCCATCCCAGAATATCATCATTTCTATTGGGAACAGTTAATGTCTCATCTATGCTTAGATGATAATGTTGCAGTAGGAGTTACAAGAGAAATGTGTTGCTAAGGCAGTTCAGTTCCTAAAGAAAGAGGAATGTAGTATATTGGATTTATATAGGAGCTCACTTTTGGGCTGAGCACGAAGAAGAAGGGTGGGGTACGTTTAAGAGGAGAACTACTAGACAATGAATGTGACAATTTTAAATTTCATTCAAAGGGTTCCAGACCTTCCTCACTACGATTACACAACATGAACACTAGACAATACAGAAGAGTCTGCAATGTAGAAATAAAACCACATCAAAGTGTTCTCAGTACCATTTATTTGTTTTTAGCCACAGAAGTTTCATCTGAAAGGAGCAAAAGTATGCCCTATATGGAGCAAAAGTTTTGGGACACTCCTGTTTTTCAGGGTTTGTGCTTCTTAATGCTTCAGCACACCAAGACATTGCTTCCATGCTTCCAACTTTGTGGACACAGTTTGGGGAAGAACCTTCTCTATTCCAGCATGACTGTGCCCCAGTGCACAAAGCAAGGTCCATAAAGACATGGTTGGATGAGTTTGGTGTGGAAGAACTTGACTGGCCCACACAGAGCCCTGACCTATGTAGTAGAATGCAATGTCATTAAAGTCCCTGTTGATGTAATGATCAGGCGTCCCAATGCTTTTGGGATAACCTAGTCCTTCCAGATTAACCTGCTTTTTAAGAGCTTCAGTAAGAAGCTGCACATTCACAGTAGGCTATTGAAACTGTAAAATTAAGGCACTTAATGACTTTAGTAGCAGCGTGCACCATATGAAGTCTGATTCAACACATCTGCCAGCAATTAGATCCATCATCTACTAAGATTAATAAAGACAGTCTGATGAATACTCAGTCAGGGTCTGGGCCTTTGGTGAACCGCTATGAGTGACTTGGTTACATGAAAGCCCAATAATGTGATGGAGAGGCAATTTGCTGCAGCTCTCCATCTTTCTCCATGACCTTTTCCCAGATGTGTGTAATGTATGTGTGTGTCTCCCGGCACAGTAAATAATGCCACAGCAGAATCTAGGATCCTGTCAGTTCACCTGTGTTCGGCACCAACCTGCACCACCCAATCGTCAGCAGGGGGAAAGGGGAGATTGATGTCCAAATTCGGCACAGTCTGCCCACAAAAACATCACCCCGGTGCAGCAAAATATGGAACCCATTACAACCCCTAAAACAAAACAAGATTTTTCACTGAATTCATCAGGTGAAGCTGATGGATGGAGGACTGTTTAATAAGCAAATACTGAAATGCAATATGCTGTCACTTTGAATATCTGAATGGCCATAACATGTTTGAAGAAATGATGTGAAGCAAACAGAGTGGGCGTTCCTTTCCCACCTTGTTCTTATTTGATGAGCTGAACTCCACAAAATTTCCATATTGTTTTTTTTAAATGAATCAGACACTGGCAAATTTAAAGGGGACTTACCTCCTGTACAGGTAAAAATATTGTTTGTTTCTCATGTAAGTTAATGTAAAGCATTTTAGAGCATTTTAGAGAGTAATTTTAGAGCATTTCTGTTCATTCACTCATCATGAAGGTTGCTGTGTTGCTGTGCTCAAATGATGTAGAAAAATATAAATAGACAAAAAATGAGACAGCAACAATATGCATAACTCAGCGGTCTGAGACCGCCTGAAACGCTGAAACAGTACAAGTGTGAAAACCCTAAATCCCTAAAACCAAACACATTGGCCTACATTGCCCAGTCATGTCACATGGAAGGCTCTGACTGTATCCCATTTTTGTCTTTAATATTTTCAAATATATTTCTTGATGTTTTTACTCTCAGGCTGGTGAATTATCATATGCAACAAATTCAACTTTGGAACCTTTACTCAGTAAAGACTAAAGTAAGTTTATGAATAATTGATGGAACCACTGCCTAAGAAATGCAGACTTGAAAATCTTCAAATAAGCTTTCAGGTGTTAAGATGATCAAATGGAACAACCACATTTTGGAAATTCAGATGTTCCCTGGAATCCATTTCAGGTCTTTCTGTCCTTTCTCTTTCAGTCTTTTTGTCCAAGCCCTCTGTGACGCACAAGATCAGAGATAAAGCCAATTCACAGAGTGAAAAAGTCCATTAATCAAGGACGCACATTCCAAAACTGTTAATTTCTCTGGTCCATTCGGTGAGCCCGCCGTCCAGCCCGCGCTTTATCTTCTAAGAATAGCAGACGCAGGAGATGAGGAGCTGCAGCTGTTCCTCCTGAATCTCATTTACCTGCTGTCATGTCCCTGCTCTAAGACCACATTGGTAATTAATAGAAGCCCCTTTTTTCCACAGGCGTCTTCTGAAACAGCCCCTCCAGCTACTTTCCCAGTGGGCACTGGGACAAGTAAGACAGACAGCAGTTGTTCTCTGGAGATGCTCCTGCTAAGGAGCAAATTTTGAAGGACTGCTGAAAAATTGAAGAGAGCACAGAGGCTCGTTTGGGGAAGAAAATTAAAAGCGTCCATCCAGAGAGAAGTCAGCAGTGTTGTTTTATTCATTGATTGGTTTTAGGCCAGCACATGTGTTGGCTTTGACTGGCTCCCTGGCATTAAAAATCTCGAAATGCATTGCAGTCATGATAAAATGCATTCTTCATGGAATGTAATCAGATGCAGAATTCCCCTTAATAGCAGCATCTGACTTTGGAGAACTGAGCTCTAGGCCCAGTGAAATATGTATGTTCGTTTCATGTCTGTTTTGATCTCCTATACTGCATGAAAAATAAAAAGCCCGCAGTATGAAATATTCAGTCTCACTTTCAGGATTTTTCTATTTCATATTTTAGCTGGATAACGAAAGCCAAAAGAAAGTCTATCACAGCTTCAGTGGAATTAGGGGACCTATTTTAATTTAAGTGAATAGAGAGAATAAAAGCGATTATGCAGCACTCTGTATTTGGATTCCCCTCAACCAGTGGCTTCTCTGGGGCTTGCTCAATGCCTCAGCATGTTCAATTAAAAACCCAAAGTCATTAAAAATGTAGCCACCTTGAGAGTGCTGAACAGCGCGATACACTAGCTTCATCCTGAGTTTTACTAGCTTCACCCTGTCTTCTAACACTCCTTGGGACACAGATAAAGCTCTTCTCCTGAAGAAAATGAACATTTGGAAATTAAATATAACAAATGCAATACCCACTAACATGGTGCTGAGCTGAGGGAAAAGTGTAGCTTAAGCTTTGGATATAAGTCTGATGCCACAATGAAATTTGAACATCCAAGAGTAAGCCTCAGCTACAAACTACTTAGAGTAAGGGCATCGAACTCTGGTCCATGAGACCCAATGCTCAAACACTACTACTAAACCTCTGTTTTCACAATGCCCGAATCAAGCAGGACACAAAACAAACTGAACGGAGAGTTGGGTTCATTTGAGGGTCTGTTTCGACTGCAAAAGATTTTATGACATAATGTCATGCAAAATACTGTCATCCTTAAAAAATACTTATATATCCAAAATATTGTCATCCGTTAAAAATTACACCCAAAAAATCATCATCCATAAAAACTCTTTACTTTAGAAAGATACTTGTTTTTCAGTCTTACTTTAATTTTGTTCCAAGTTTGAAGCATTTCTATTTGTTCATTCAGGTTTCACACAATGTAAAGAGCGGTGTTTAAATAATATAGAAAAATTAAAATTGGGAAAACTAAAAACATGGTTTTCTGTAGCCTACAAAACCTGGCAATTTACTGTCAGGTTTTATCAGGCGTGTTTGAGCATGGAACATCAAAATCAACACCTGCCCCCTGAGACTGGAGTTTAAAATCCCTGACAGGAAAGACACCCTTGTATTCTTCATGTTAAAGAATTGGTGAAACACACAATGAGAGCAGAATTCTTAGAATTCATTCAGTGTTCCTCATCACTAATGCTCAAAATGTAGGCAGGTCCTTTTTCAAGTGCTTGTGAATCTTAGAGGAGAACCGACTGATATTCAAATTTCAGGATGTTTGAAGCAAAACAGGCTTCAAACAGGCTTCAAAAATCTGGGTGTATAGACGATTTTCCCTTTATATTTCCTACCTTTATTTCTATCATAGAAACAATTAGTGTATGGGATATGTTTTCTTTGTAGATTACAAAGCAATCATGTATGGTACTCTGGATAAGAGTGCCTGCCCAATGCCATAAATGGAAATGTATATGTAAATGTAAATTAGCCCTTAATAGTGATGTTTCAAAGAGATAAAATAACAAACAGTTTCTGCCATGATACCTGAAGAATGATGAAGGTTGATCACAAGTGATGATTTAAGGCCTATATTTTTAGTGCAATGGTCCCACAGATATTCCTTGTCAAACCGCTTCTCTTCTAACCAGTATATTTCTGTTATGAATATTAAACAGAAGTAGCCTCAGGAACATCATGGAGGATTCGGAAGTGGTTCAGCCACTTTTTTATTTGTTGATGATATGTAAGCACCAGAGGAACTCTCTCTGGGGACAAAATACTAAGCCAATTGTACTAAGTGAGGCATTCTGCCCACATGTTATGTATGAAACTGTTCAAGGCTTTAAAAAATGTGCTTCTCTCCCTCCTTCATATGCATTTGTGGGAAGGTCTCACAAAATGTGGGTTAAAAGGGTGGTGATATTGGAAGAGTGGCAGTTACATATTCCATTCCGAGCTAATATGTTTAGACAACTAACAGTAGTCAGTTTTACATTAAATGTTCTATTGGTATTGTGTCAGTAGTGTGTTATGGGAAGACAGTCTTTGGTTAGACAGATGCATAATGCTGAGATTTACCAACAGAGCTCCCTATTTTAACTCACAGGGCCAATACAGGGCAAAATGTGCCTTGATGCAATTGTAATATGTATTCCTTTTCTTAAAAGGAAAAAAAAAAATGAGTCAGAGTTGAATTGTATTATTAATTATGTAATTATATAACTGTAAAATACATTGTCTTGTGTTCTGTGAAAAACAGTTTCATTCATTAGACTGCATATTTTGAAGTCCCATCAAGGCAAATGTTGTCTGAGACATGTTTATTAATCTCAACCTTCTTCTACTGGTAAACTAGTTTAATAGCAAGCACAGGCAATGATGCTCTCTATGAGACTGGGAAATCCACAGACAGAAAAACATTCACACATCTACTTGCTTTTCCAGTGGAAGCTGTTGTGCTGGAGTCTTAGCAGCTGTGAATGAGAAATAGAGTTGTTGCAGTTCTGAGGATGTGATGAGTCATACCATAAGTAGGAATGAGAATCTGTAAGTACAAAGTCAAGTCAAAGAAAAATTCTTCTGATTTAACTGACACGTCCAAGAAAACATGTATGAGTCAAACTTGAAGAAATAAATAAATAAATAAATAGATAGATAGATAAATAAATAAATAAATAAATAAATAGATAGATAGATGGAGTTCTTAAAATGTGCATGTGCCGATAGCAAAATGTCATCAGTGTATCTAAGGAACAGTGTCTGTTAGTCCAGCAATTCTTTATAAAGCATTTGCTCAACAAATTCCATGAAGATGCTTGCATCAGAAGGCCCAGTGTAGTGGTCGTATTTTATGACACTTCTTGAAGGATTATTTTCTGGTCATTCATTGAAAAGTAAATAAGTCACAATTTATTCTTATAGTCACCTACATATTATCTACAGATGTGTTCATTCTTAACAAACACAGAAGCTGATCAGCAGTGTTAGCATTAAAGTTAGTTTTAGGATTACGGTTTTGGGTTGAAGTTAAACATAGGGGTAGGTTTCGGGTTGGATTTAATAGAATATTTAAAAAAAATCAATAAAACAAAATACATGTCATTTTAGTTCACTTTTATTCAATAGAGTTATGTTTGTACTCAACCTCTGTAAGAATTGTAAACCTCTCTTATGTCATCAGTAAATTTTGGTTGGAAACAATGGGGCTAAATTCTTGACAAACAACATCCAGTCAGATTTTATTTCTCTGTGGTAACTACATACAGTTAAGCCAGCTCTCCCATAGGCCTTCAGGCACTGGAGTCTTAAAATGTCAGATTAACCACCAGCATAATTAGGAAGTAAAGCAGTCACTCAAGAAATGCTAAATACAAGGTATAATATACACTGATGGAGCACTCTATCCAGCACACACACACGTACACACACACATACACAGTAACATTCCACTACTACATCATTGTTGTGCCGAGAATGATCTACCACCCAAATAATACCTGTTCACTAGTTGTACCTGTGAGGGTGGTGACCAGTGATGAACAAAGGGGGTTAATGAATGATGTGGATGAACAGATGAATTACAGTCTTCACACTACAAAGTGCACCTATATAGTAAGTGGACAAGGTAGGTGTACCTAATGAAGGGGCTCATCAGTGTATGTTAATATGGTTTACAAGCTTCAAAAAAAACACATAATGTCCTTTAGAAGCTTCATCTAAATGTTTTGACCATCTAAAATGTTCAAAAGCTCATGTGCATTGCCATTAGCTTAGCACTACCATACTAAAGTCCCATAGGAGCCCAACAGGAATTAGCATGAGAAGTGTGTTTTTCTTAGTTTTTCATTTTTCATGTGATATTTATGACCCAAACCAAAGATCTGGCTCTAATCGTCACAGTTCATCACTGCTGTAGATTACTGCTCCATTCGTACACAGAGCTGAGCTAATATAGATGGCAGGAATGTAATGGAAGTACATGCTTGTTAAGTTGCATTGCAGAACAGGTTATTAAGATTTCATTTATAGGAGCTCACCTAAAAGTCCCAAATACTTTTCTTCTCCTCACGCATGATCAGTTTTATTGATACACTTATTCAGCTGGGGGCCATTAAATGATGTGTGGCTGTGGCTAGGGTAAGAAGCAAGGGCATCCATCTATACAAGCCTTTCTTAGTTCCGCTACCGCAAATGCATACATCCCATATCTGCATCAATAAAGATGAATATGTCATTCATTCTCTTAGGTGCTCTTTGTAATTATTGTAAGGCTGCGGCCACAATAATAATAATGGAACTGCTGCGCTTCCTTACCATCTCTCCGCCACATCATCATCTCTCTGATGATGAATCTGTCCATTCAGCATGTAAATAATTAAAGGTCCTGATTAATTCACTGTATAATCAATCAATAATAGAATAGAGCCATGACAGGTTACTTTTGGGCCCGCGCGTGAATCCTGCTGAATGTTTAATGATATTCCAGAGCAAAAACAAAAGCATTGAAAGAATAATTTGAATATAAAGCAGCGGGCCTGCGCATTTGATCATTCAGACACAGTGACAGCTGCTGTCACCAGTTAATCAGCTCCCTTTAATTTAAAGAATCATAACTGGGAGTGTGCATTTGGCCATTTTTTATCTCTGAAGTAACATGGTTTAATTATCTTAATAAATTCTCACTGCAGGCCTGGAGGGAACTGCCCCTACTATTACTGTCAAGGAGACCTATGGCCCTGCAGTGATGGTGTTACATGTAGCTCATAGGGCAACCAACCACAGAGCACTGAAGTGAAAGGAAAAAAAAAACAACAACAACTAAACAAAGACAGTGACAACGTAAACAAAGAGGAGATCTAATAATAGCCTTGTGTAACCATGCAATTAGAGACAGGGTAGGATAGAAACTGTGGAGAGGCAGGATGGAAGCAGGAAATTTTCCTATGCAGCCAAATGGAAGGAGCCCGCTAGCCCGTGCAATAAGCAAGCGCTCCTCACCGCATGGATTCTTCAGTCCTCCTTTGCTGGGAAGCACTCAAAGCAAGCAGGCCAAGAAGATGAGGGAATAGTGACACCACCGGTGGTGCTGTTTGCCAGTAATGAGGGGGTCTGCTGACAGAGAGCGCGCAGGGGGAGCGGGCTTTGATTATGCGGTTCCACTGCTTCCCTCTCATACATGCACTGACCAACAAACTAATCAGCCGAGCTGTCACGATCTGCCGTACAAGCATTGGATGGCATGGCAAATCAATCCGGCTGTTTATTTCCGAAGAGGAAACATCCCTGAGGAAAAGCCCACCAAAAAAAACAAAAAAAGTTAGACTCAAGTTAAAGGGAGCAGGTGTATAAACATGCTTTAAAGCCCTTTTGGCGCCCTGAAACTGTGCACACAATAACAAAAAAGAGGCATTAGTAGAGATGTTGTCAGTTAATGCTAATCGTTAATTCCCTCCGAGTCCTGCACTGGTCCCTTTGATGCGGAGCATTCAGCCGCGGGACACAAAATGCTGCATGTGCAGTTTTACGGGTCGTTTAAGGGGTGGGGGGGGGACAACATTTTTGGCATGGATTCTATGGGCAACATGTTTATCCCATAGTGGGAGAGCCAAGCCCCGGACTTCCTGGAGCTGGATTTTGCAAGGTCAGCCTGTAGCATGCAGAGAGAATTGTAGGAGCAGGCTGTCGTGCTCTCTCTCTCTCTCTCTTTCTCTCTCTCTCACGCTGCAGAGGCTCTTCATCATGTACTCCCCTCAGTGGGCTTACAGCCACCTCCATTTGCCCTGTTCTCTATCAGACTACTAGAGCACCAGCTAACTCACTGAACCACTCATTGTATTTCTTTGCTTTGCTTTGCATAGCACTGCATTGCATTGGATTAGAAAGGTCAGACTACCACCATTGACTGGCACCACATGGTCCGGCATGGTCTTTGAGCATCTCACTGCTACATTATGTTATACAGTGAGCAGGTCCAGGTGCCCTGATAATGTATACAAAGACAGAGAGTAACCATTGTAGATAAACATGATTTTTCATTACCATGACTTTTTGCATTTATTTTGCTTTTTTTTCAGATTGTGATATTGAGGATGTTCTGTTTGTTGATATTATGCCCAACTGTCATGAAACAAGCAGTGGAATCCAATACTCGATTTGGCAAGAATGATCTACGCCCTAAGTCCCTTATGCAGCCTTACCTTACTTATCTTAAATAATAAATAAAGCCTTGCTGTTTGCTGTAGTTGTATATTTTTATTTTGTATGCCCATGAGTTTCCAACAACAATTACATTTCAGTATATATTATTAAACTGCAAATGAAATAACCACATGCACATCTTAACGTTTCTATATATTGGCTCAATTTAACGCATTGGAAAAATGTGCCACATTTTTCCAGTTTTTCCACAGGCCAGATTTTGTTTTGTTTTCTTTTTCTCTTTATTTTTAATTCAGCAAATGAACAGAAATTGTGTATGGAAATGTGCCACACTGAGTTCACTTTAGAGTTCTGAACTTCAGAAAATTATTTGACAGAGGTGGCCTGACTTTTGCATATGTATTAAAAAAAATACAGTGACTGTTTTGTAGCAACTGCAGTATCTTGTATTCAGAAATATTCATGGCAAGTCATCGACTGGAAAGTTTTCATGCACAGTATAACAATAGGCACCTGCTTCTTGAGAATTCTGCTGCGAAGGTCTCTGTAAAAAGCAGCATTTCTCATTTGGCAGTGTGTTAGGCTCAGTGAACAGGTATATGAGGGTACTATCTGCAATGCTGCACAGCACTCTAGTGGTCACTAGGGGAAAGCATGTGTGTGTGTGTGTGTGTGTGTGTGTGTGTGTGTGTGTGTGTGTGTGTGTGTGTGTGTGTGTGTGTGTGTGT
>JBBPCZ010000148.1:9826328-9878553 GCA_037974445.1 Brycinus macrolepidotus | reverse complement strand
TGTGTGTGTGTGTGTGTGTGTGTGTGTGTGTGTGTGTGTGTGTGTGTGTGTGTATGCACATTTAGCAACAGTTAGTTAGTAAAACTGTATTGAAGACATGAGGCCTAAGAAGGAAAGAGCATAAAAAAATAAACAAGTTTGGGGTTGAAAATGTATAACTCTTTGGATCACAGTTTCCAGTATTGTTTACTGATGACTTTCCCTCAGCTCTAAATACAATTGCTACTTAAGTCACTGTTCAAACAGAAGCAGTGTTGCCATCTTGGTGACTGAAGCCCCAGTAATGGACCTAGCTTTCAAAGAGGTCAGTCTGCTCAGCATTCTTACATGTAACACAGAGCAAGGTGGGATACTTAACTGTGTCATGCAGGGAAAACTTGAGAAGAAATCTTTATCTATGAACACAAGTAAAATGCACCTTCTCAAAAGAAAAAGGTTCCACAGTATCAACAAGCATGGTTAAAAAACTGATTAATTGCTCCATGCTCCTCCAATGCTTCAAATCATAATAAATAACTATAATACTGATGAACTTGTTAAGTCTTTCAAGGTCCTCTGTCCTCTGAATTATTTTCTTAACTCAATCTGCTTCCTGTAAAAGACAAAATTTGTTAGCAAGTCTATCTAATATGCTACATTGGGCTTGCACTTAAACCCATCACACAGCTTCCCTTGAGTTCAGGAAGGTCTTCTTGATCCTTCAGTTCACCCAAGCATTTCTTGGGGTAGAAGTATCCACAGTCCAATTAACTGATTACTGGGCATGCTGCAGAATCAAGTTTGCACTGTGGTGATCTTTGTACAGAACAGCTGGGCATCTGGCTTCTTCTGGTGTGGTTGACTTATCCAATGTACCACAAATTCTGGTGATAAAAGTTGAAGCATGAAGCAAAACAGTAAGACTGACCAGAAAACATACAGTCCCATGATCACTCTTACTTGCAAATGGTTGATTCATCAATTCACCTTGAAGCCGGACAGCTCTTGGAGGTTTGGAAGCCACCAGGACCACCTTTGCGGAAGCTGCTCACTGAAATACTCATCCAAGCTTAATTTCTCCTGGCAGAGCCCTCTCAAAATCAGCCTGCCTGGGAGAATACATGGAGTGGGCAGGCCCAGAATATGATGGACATAATTTACTACTGAGAGAATTTCTCTTTTTGTAATAGATTTTTCTAGCAGATTTTCTCTAAACCTGAAGGTATCAAACTCTGTGCACCACTGGACTTTCAAGGTTCTTTCTGTTGGCAGAGTGGCAGAGGCTCAGGTCTAAGTCTTTCACCTCTGCAGCTATCTCATTAGCAGGAGCAGAGACTGTAAAAACTTTACTGCCTGCTTTTCTGAATAACTGTTCCAGCAGCCCTTTGTCTTATCTTTTCCAACTTCTGCTGTTTTTCTCAAGCTAAAACGAGCACAGCTTGAGGCAAAAGTAGCCCTAAACATGTATTCAGCCATTCTGTACTCTAATAGCTTTCCTAAGTCTCCACTGAGCCACCAAAGGAAACACAAGAAGTCACCGGCTGGTACCCTAAGTTGAATAAACATTGCCTCTATATGCACCACTGCAATAGGCTCTTGCAAAACAGCACTGTGACCAGGGTATTTGTAATGGTCCAAGGCCTCCCTCAGAACTTGAGAACTGAGGAACTATTGGAAGATGCTCAGTGTGTGTAATGCCCAGAGTGAGTGATGAATGCTGTTTTTCAGTCATCACCTTCACAGATCTGGATGAGATTGTATTGACTGCATAAGTCCAGCTTAGTAAAAATATAGACCTGTTGCAGTGCCTCAAATGTTGAAGCCATGATGGGTGGGGGGTAGTGGTCCTTGACTGTAATTTAATTAAGGACACAGTAACTGATGCAGGGACTGAGGCCCTTCTTGCCCACAAAAAATAAAATGCCCCGGCCAGAGAAGTGGAGGGTCATCTGAAACCCAGCACCAGTGACTCCTGGATGTATCCTTCCATGGCCTTCTGTTCAGGGCCTGAAAAAGAGAAAAACTGGCCCTGAGGGGGACTGGTGCCAGAGAAAAGGATGAGCTGTACCTTTTGCTTACTCAGGCTTACCTGTAGGTCTCAAGACTTATATCCAAATCACATCAGGAGTACCGGTGGGAACAAGAGAGTTTTGGATAGAGGATCTGGCACCACAAAGCATGAAGGCTGACACTAGGGATCCCAGGCTGCCACAGACTGGGATGTATCAATGTGTAGATCATCAATGGCAGATCAGGAGTGCTAACCAAAAATCCGCTCACTGTGTTGGGTGATCCTCAGTGTGAGGGGGTGGGTCTGGTGAATCACCACCTTGTGGTCAAGAAAATGACTGTCGAAGACTGGACCATGGCAGCAGATATTCTAATGAGGCCAGGGGCAACTGGAGAGTCAATGAAAACCCTAAGGCACTCTTCTTCCTGTTTATCCCATAACACAGCTATGCTGAGGAACAATCCAGGGGCTTGGGAACCAAGGATGAGCCTGTCATGGGTTCCTGGAACCCATAAGGGGACTGAGCTTTTCCTGAGAGCTCAGGACAAGTGGATGCAGAGGGCTAGACTTCCTGTAATGACCCCACCCCACACAAGCAACAACCCTCCCCTTGTCCCAAATGCATGGGATGGACAGTATTGGCTGAGGATTCTGAACATGGAAATGTTCAACAAGACTCGGGGCACTGGAACTGGGTCTTTGGGCCTGCTCAACCTTCCAGGCCCATTGGCACTCCCACAGCCAGTTGTCCAACTCCATTAACCCCTCAAGCAAGGATGCCAGTTTGCCAACCCATCCTTGAGCTCTTCACTGAGGCCTTGGGAATACTTCGCTAGGAAAGCTGCAAAGCTCCACCCGCACTCAGTGGCCAGAGTGTGGAACTTGACAGCATAATTGGCTACTGATCTTCACGAATGACATATGCAGAGGAGATTATTGCTAAAGTCTCCTCTACCACCTGGTTGGTCAAAAATATGTCAGATAGTCTTTGTGATATGGAGGCACATACCATAACAAGTCCTCCCAAACAGGGGTTGTCCAAGCCAGAGCTCATGCTGTAAGGATGTAGGTGACTTTAGCCCGCTTGAGGTGGGAATTCAAGAATGATGTCGTTCAAAGGCCAAGAAGCACTGGAGCAAAAACACCCGGCACTGCCCCAATTATCACTGAACGTTGGGGTGCTCAGATCAAAAGGGCTGGTTGAGAGCCACCAACATGGGTTTCTTCCCAGCCTCATAAGGGGGCAGGCTCTGATCAGGGGTCTGGGCACCAGGAGTGGGAGAATATGCTTAAATGGCTGTGGTAATCCCCAGTGGTTTAGACAGACTGGTTCTAACTGTCTGTATAGAAAGACTCATTGCTGGCTGAGTCTTTCTATACTGTGGGTTGACTTGAATCAAATCAGTTTGGTGAAAGTGACCATTCTGTCATACATGAAAACAGCACAGCATGAACTTTTTCTGCATGTAACCCATTCACCAAGTGAAGCAGCAGGCAGCCAGGAACACAGCGCCCTGGGAGCAGCGCATGGGGATGGTACCTTACTCAAGGGTACCTCAGAGAAACATCTGGTGCCCAGTCTTGGGAATTGAACCCACGACTTCCTGATCGCAGGGCGAACACCCTAACCACTAGGCTACCAGCTTCCCCCTAAGAACTGACTCCTGTTTAAGCAGAATGTTTCAGTTTAGTGTTTCTTTCCAGCATGTAGCTCTTTACTATTGAAAAGCTAGCATGGAATTTGGTAACAAACATCTTGCAGGACCGCCCGAACAGGGACTCACTTGGTTCGATATTGACATACAGAAAGTCACCAAACTGACTGGACCCAAGTGCAGAACCATTGGGGAATCGAGGGGGTTATCTTGGAAGAATTTCTTTCTACTTGGAAGATATTCAATTATAAAATTTTTATGTATAACTCACTATTCAGTATTCCAGGGCAGTTTAATGAGAGATTGCAGTTTATATACCCATCAAAAAGAACTTTAGATTTGTAAATTGATAAGATTTTGCTTACAGAGGCATAGATAAACTTGTGCAAATCACAAAATGGATGTAGGTATAAATAAAGCACTCCAAAAAATTTTTTTACTGCAGATTGATAAGTTGTCATGACTCTGCAATTTAAAAACATCTGAATTTGAAATTACCTACTATATACTGTTTGCGTACTGCCTCAAAAGAAGTATGCAGTATTTGAACAACATGAACCTTCCTACGCCAAATGTTCAGGTTTGCAGGCAGTGTTACCTTTGTGATATACTGCATCCAATAATGCAGCAAAGTCATTTCAGAATGACATAAACACTGATCAGCCTGGTCAGCGAGGAACATTTTTAGTAGCACTGGTTTCAGCCTTGTATGGATTTGTAAACAAAAGCAAAGAGAATAATTTGTCCAAATGCTATTGAACTTTCCTAGATTTGTTAGCTTTCTCTGCTGGACATGTGGAGGGTTTCCTTACTTTGTCGAGTTAACTTACCGCATGAATGACATATTAAAAACTGTAACGTACAAAAGTTAGTCTCAGCCAAACAATCCTCAGACTGCCATATTTTAACTAGCAAAACTAGGGAACAGAGGAAACAGAGTTTTCCTACACAGACAAATCCAAATTTGACGTTTTTAGAAGTTTATTTTGGTTTTGGGCATAAAACAACACCCTCTACAATATTGTGGTGTCAGGTGACTTTTAAAAAGTGCTCAGACATACAAGATGTTTCAGACAAAATACATGAATAACAGCTTGATTGCTAAGCAGTGTCTGGATGAGGAAAAGAGGGTGGGTCTGGAAATCATTCAGATCGGCTCAGACTCTGATGTTTACACTTTAGTCTCACCTCTGCTCTGCTGTAGAGCACATTGCTTTTGTCTCATACTGGACATTACATGTATATGTAGGATGTTATTTTATAGCCACAAGCAATGTTTGAAATAGCATACTGTGTACTCTAAGCTTTGGATTTTTCTGCATGGTAAACCTCTGTGGTTTCCAAAAACACATGTGTTTTTGCTAAAAGTGAGTCATTCCATGTTAAGTACATCAATAGCTTGCAACTTTTTGGCTTAATATTGACATCACATGTGATCGTGAAAAGACAATGCTAAACAGATTGCTAATCTGAGACAAGCTACAGCAAGTTATACTCTTGTAACCACATTATCTTAACGTAAGCATTTTCACCAATCGTTGCATCATTGAGTGCAGTAACATTTGGATAGTTTTCCTTTGGATGTCATCTAAGTATTTATATACAGCCACATACAATCAAAATGTTTGGAGTAACCAGGCAGTTACATCAGTGGGTACGGGATCCTGAAATAACAAGGATGCATTTTGCAGCGCATCACAATGATGGCTCTTCCCACACACTGTAATTTGCCTATAAGTAGTATGTCATCTTTGGCATACTGCAAAAATTCATGTTGGTTGCAAGCAGCTTACTTCTTGGGACAGCTGGTGGCCTAGTGGTTAGGTGGTTTCCTCTGTGATCAGAAGGTCATGGGTTCAAATCCCAGGACTGCTAGTGGCACCTCTGAGATACCCTTGAGCAAAATACCATCCCCACACACTGCTCCCCAGGCGCTGTGTTCCTGGCTGCCCGCTGCTTCACATGGTAAATAGGTTAAATACAGAGAAAGTTCATGCTGTGGTGTGTTCATGTATGACAAATTGTCACTTTACTTCTTACAACTTTTGGCTGCAGTCAGTAGACAAGCATTACATAACAGGCCATTTTGAACACAAGGCCCCGGATGGCTTCCAAAACCACAATAACTATACTACACAAACTATATTAATGAACATACTGCTAATTGTAATGTATTATTTTGACACACTGTTCAGTATTCAGAACACAACCTAAGATCTCCACAGGTATCACACATAGATCTACACCTCCAGTAAATAAAAATGCGTGGATGTGACCACAAATGGGCTGTAACCAGTTCATACTCTTATTTGTTACAAGTGGGTCAATGCACAAACCAAAAATCATTGATATGAAATAGCCTACTCTCCATTCCTATCTCTACTCAATTCCAAGTGTCACTCAAATATTAATAATTTATTGATTAAAGTAAATATTATTTATTTAAAACTTACTTGAGTTTGACATAGTTTTGGTCTGTTACAGACATCACAATATTAAATCTTTGATCTGCACCAGCTGTAGCCAGTTTTAAAAAGCCACTAAAAATTGCACTACTCTCCTCTGCCTTCTTTTAAACATTTGCACTTCTATTGCACTCTCTTGTATTCTTTTATTTCTTCCATTGTTTTATTCTATTTTATTTTATTTTGTATTCTATTTCTGTAAAGCACATTGAATTACCATTTGATAATGTGCTGTATAAATAAACTTGAACTTGATCAATTGATTTTTTAATATTCTATTTAATAGGCAGCTTTCTACAAAGCAGCGCGCATGCGCGAAAAATAGCCTACAACGGAGGAACGCTGAGCCGTATATTCGCTGATCTACAAAACATCGAGTCCACCAAGTAGTGCACGTGTATGAAATGTAGATCCGTGGTTCCGAGCTATCGTTTCTGTCTTGAGTGCATGCTGCGTTTTTACAAGAACCTAAACCTTCAGGCGAAGCAGCGGTAAGAACATTTACACGGTTTATACAGCGTGGACTCCTCATTTTTAGTGTGCATTCAGTTTGAATCAGTTATAAATTCATCTTAAAGCACTCTCTCGTATTAATGCTACTCGGTGGAAGTCCTCGGTGTTTCCTGTTTTCTAACCCGTGTTTCTGCAGCTCCACTACGGCAGGGAGTGTGTGTCCTACTCGGGCTAGTAGTGCTACGTCATTAGCACATGCAGCACGAAGCAAATGAATAGAAAACATACACAAGACTTTTTTTATTTCTGTTTATGATACATACTGGATGTCTATATTCAGTAAAAACACAACGGGACAACGTTGAATTAAGAAACTTTTAAGTTTGTGTAGTAGTTTTATAGTCACTAAAGATATGGAACATGTTGCTGGCTGCATTCAGCATTTTTCCTGGGTTAAAAAGGTGAAAAGTATGGATTCACAATGCAATTTGTTTTCTCCTTTTGGGATTTTTTGAGCAGCATAAACAGAGAGAAATAATTTAGAGATCCTTTGTAAAAACAAGACCTAGACACTGAGGTGTCAAACTGGAAACTTCCACACACTTCGTAGAGGTGTTTATTTTTTTGTAGAGCTGCCTGTTCATTGGGTACACTGAGTGAAATCTACTTCTCTGTTCTGCATTATTTTCAGATGCTGAGGTGCTTTACACACATGCTTATGTTAAATAATAGAACATCAAAACCTAGTTTTGTTAACTCTCTTTTCTATATGGCTATATTTTCAGGTGAAGAGGTTTGCCATGGCTCATCAACCACCCATCAGAACAAAACAGACAGAGAAAATAATCAATGGAATCCCAACACAAGTTGTTTGCACTGAATTCAGCAACTACATCTTCATTGTCCTTACACAGTATGGGAAGATTGGTACACTTGTCTCTATAACACCTGATGCAAGATGTGGTGACATCAGCACACATATGTTTACTACTAAGGTCCTCCTAGGAAAAGATGAGGTATAACTGCTGGAATGTAATTGCAGAACCTGAAATGGCTGAATTTCAAATGAAGTGGAAGATGATTATTCATGTTTGTGTCTCACATTTTCCCCGTATTTCCTTTACAGGCTCTCACACATGTTTATGCGAAAAATATTGCAACATTTGTTTCCCAGGAAGCAGCAAATCGACCTGTTCTTCTGGGCCTTGCACTTAAAGACTGCAGTGTTGAAAATATGAAGAACCTGAAAGATATGATCAAAAGTTGTAGAGTGTGGTGATGATGGGATAGACGCCTCAGAAATATTCACGAGACAGTTTCTAGTACAGTTATAGTTCTTGTAAATCTAATTTTTTATTGGTTATGTAATTGTCATATTTTCATACTTGTAATTCAGTACCATGTATACAGTGTATATGAAATGGCCCATGTCCTTTTTGCAGTTATGCCTGTTGGTACAAAGTTTGGATTTCCCTTCAGACAAATGAGTTTTACTGTTTTATTAAAGCTGTGTGGTTATTTACAATTGTGGTAAGCTTCTGTGAGTTTAAATAAAAGGCAGGTTTCTTCTCAAACCTGCACAGACAGGTAACACATTAAAGGAAACCCCTAAATAAGTGAGTGAAGAAACATAATGAAAGCAAATGCTTCCAGATAGATATGCTGCATGATACAATTAATCCATTAACTATCACCTGCTCTGTTGCATGTATAAAAATTCTAAACAAGCCCACTGACCTCAAATTTGGAGCAAGATGGCAAGAAAGTGACTTGGAAAGACTGCAAAACTGGATGTTCAAGGATGGAAGAAACATTGCATTTTGATTTGTGAGAAAGGTTTCAGTAAATAGGGTTAAAAATTGAGATCAAAAGTACACATTCAGTGACTAATGCTTGTGTATTAGAGTGATGTGTTAGGAACGATAGAAGAGTGAGTGTTCCTCAGGTTACTGAGAATGTCAAATCAGGACATAAGCAGATTTTGTCAGAGAGGGATATTATAGTAAGACTGCTGTGGAGAAACTCCTTCTTTTAAAGATGAATGCACATTTGAGAGTTCATTGATGTAAAAACTATGGACCAGGGGTCACCAATCGTATCTATAAAGGTTGGTTTATGCTTTCAGGGGGATTTGCCTGGCATAGTTTGGGTCTACTTGTGCCCTTAGAGAGTCACTGCAAAACAATACAGTCTGATTTGTTATCCTATGATGGAATGCTTCCATCATGTTGAAAGTGGTCTCTTCCAGGATGAGGATGGCCCTATCCAAAGGGCACGAGGGGTCACTTAATGGTTTGATGAGTGTGAAAATAATTTTAATTATTTAAACATATGCTGTGACCTTCACAGTCACTAGATTTGCACCCCACTGAACAGTTATAAGAGATTTTAACCCAACATGTAAAGATGCTGTCCTCCACCATCACCAAAAGACCAATCAAGGGCATATCTTATGGAATATTGCTCCATCCCTCCAGCATAGTCTATGACAAGGAAGCTGTTCTGTTTTCTTCTGGTGACCCAACACCCTAAAAAGATCTCGACCCCACTGAACACTTATAAGAGACAGTACAGTCTATAAGGCTTAATGAAGCTGTTCTGTTGTCTCATGTTGACCAACTCCCTCCTCAGACCCTTTATGCCGTTTCTCTTTTAAATTTTTCACCCATCTGTGTATTCTTGGGACCAACATGTGCACTTAGAGGAACGAGTCCCTGCAAGTCAGTACAGTTATTCTGATAGGTCATCTGTATCCTATGATGAACTGCTTCTATACTTTCGAAGGTATCTTATGGTAGAATATTGCTCCATCCCTGCAGTACAGTCCATGACAAGGATTATTCTGTTTTTCTTTTAGATTTTTACCCACCTGTGTACTCTTGGGACCAACAGGTGCTCCTACCTTACAAGTTATTGGGACTACCGAGGCCACGTGATTAAAGACAAACGTCTGTGGGTCACGTGGATGGGGAACGTGTGTTTGTGTTAGGAGCGTCTAGCTGCACGGAGGACGAGATATTTTAATTTAATATATATATAAAAAGAAGCGAAACTCACTCAAAAATATACACAAACACGAAAAATGACTTTATAAATGAATGGCAGGACAGGTGTGTTTCAAGTGTAGTTTCAGGAGGGCTGAGCTCATCGTGGACTTCGACCTACCTGTGGACAGAACGAGGAAGTTACGAGTTGTCGGTGCTGGGGCGAGATAGCAGGTTTAACTAATGGCAAAGTACGTCGCACGTTTCTACAGAGTTCAGCGGTGTATACGGTTCATCCCGCTGTGTGTTTGAGTGTAAGAAGTTGATCATTTCATTCGTAACGAGTACACCTGGTGTCTTCTCGTTTGGGTCTACCTGAACGGAGCAGGGAGGCAGAGACAGGTGTCAGACCTCGTTGTCATCCACGGTAAGTGTCATCATTTTCTGTCCCTCTACTTATAAATTCTGCTTACATTTATTTTTTTTCTTCTCGACAACAAACCTTTGTCCTCAGTAAACTAACCAAAGTGATGAGTATCTACTTCTGAGCAGCATAAACAGGAGAAAAAGAAAGTACACCCCACCCCTGACACCCTTCACTTGTTATGGTAACAGAGGGATTATCTTAGGTTTGACACAGGCCTATTGTAAACCACCTCGTTTGAGAATATATAGGTGTTACAGTTGATTAAAAACGTTGAGATTAGGTTTAGGATTAAATTTAGGTGTTATTTAAATGGACAGGGTTAAATTAAATTTCAGTATGTGTCAACAAAGCTAAGCCACTCATTGTCCTCAAATTGAGCCGACTTTCTCAACAGAGCACTCCTCTTGAGTAGAGGAGCAAGGCTGTACTGCTGGGTTACTTCAGGGAAATATAGACTAAACCCGAACACAACTATCCATTCAGCTTGTATAAGAGGACCAAGTGTAAAACTGAGTGTGGCCTAGTGGTTAGGGAGTTGCCCCTGTGACCAAAAAGGTTGTGGGTTTGAATCCCAGGACAGCTACTGGCACCACTGAGGTACCCTTGAGCAAGGTACCGTCCCAACACACTGCTCCCCGGGTGCCCCGGTTGGTGGCAGCCCACTGCTTCACTTGGTGAATGGGTTAAATGCAGAAAAAAATTTTCACATTGTTTGTGTGCTGTGCTGTGGTGTGTTCACGTGTGACTATAAGGGGCCACTTTACTGTACTATAGAACTGCACTGTAGCCTGACCTCCAGCCAGCGTGTTAGGAATTACTGAAAGAACAGTAATTCATAAAGTACTATTTCTCTTCTCTTGTGATATTTCAGGTGGACAAATAACATGTTTATGCTTCAAACACAATTATTTTCAGGTGTTGTCACCAAAAAAGTAGCTCAAAAAATGGAAACTAAATGTAAATGACTAAATTTAAAAAAAAAAAAAAAAAGGTTAACCTCCCTTACATGTACTACTCACTATGGTCAAAAGTATATGGACACCTGACCTTTACACTTCTATGAGGATATTGGACATTTCGTTCCAAATCTAGCGTGTCGTTAGGTGTTGTTCTCCTGGAATCTGCCGAACTCAGATTCATCTGTCACACTGCCAGATAGTGAAGCATGAGTCACTACTGCAAAGAACATATTTCCACTGCTCCAGTAGAAGCATACTATACACCATTCCAGCTGACGACTGGCATTGCTTATAGTGATCTTAGGCTGGTGTGCAGCTGCTTGGACATGAAAGCCCATTTCATGAAGCTCCCCAGTGCTGATGTTTCTTCCAAAGGTGGTTTGGAACTCTGAATGATAACCACTACAGTCTTCAGCACTCTGTGGACCTGCTCTGTAGGTTTGGGTGGCCTACAGCTTTGTTGCTGAACTTCCGTGGCTTCTAGACACTTTCGTCTTACAATAGTAGTACATACAGTTGGCCAGGGTAGATCTAACTGGGCATAAATTTCAGACTTGTCACAAAGTTGACATCCTTTGACCGTGCAATGTTTGATGTCACTAAGCTCTTCAGTACAACCTCTATACTGCCAGTGTTTGTCTGAGGAGACCGCTTGATTTTATAGCACTGATAGCAATGAGTGTGGCTTAAACACAGTAATATACATACTTTTGGCCATAACATGCTTCACTTGGTGAATGGGTTAAATGCAGAGAAAGAATTTCACGTTGTTCACACTGTGTGCTGTGCTCTGGTGTGTTCACGTGTGACTATAAGGGGCCGCTTTACTTTACATTAATGTAGAAGTAATCCCTTTTAGTAACCCCTCAGGCCAGCCAGCATGTTAGGGTAACTGAAAGAGCAGTAATTCATGCAGTGTGTAATTCATCTTCTCTTGTGATACTTCAGGTGTTTATGCTTCAACAGCAATTATTGTCAGGTGTTGTCACCAAAAATGAAAACAAAAATGAAACCCGGAAAGTAAATGTGAATGACTGAAATTGAGGTTAAAAAAAAAAAAAGTTAGCCTTTCTTACATAATCACTCGCTATATGGTCAAAAGTATGTGAACACCGGACCTTTACACTTCTATGAGGATATTGGGCATTCCTTTCCAAATCTTGTATGTCGTTAGGTATTGTTCTCCTGGCACTGACAGCAATGGGTGTGATTTAAACACATTAACAGTAATATACATACTTTTGGCCATAACGTGTACTTTAAGTAAAAGTACATGTGTAAAATATTTTTGTATTTTTGAAAATGAGAAATCCAACATGTTACTTAGTATAAACTAACTGTATAAAATCTCTGCTTCTGTTTAACATAGTTCAGCACAGGATTACATGAGATTTGCAAATGTGAGCGGTAAAATAAACAAGCCAAATTTACTCGTCATGTTTTACAGAGCCTTCCTGATTAGATATGTTTTACATTTCTTCATCATCTCTTTACATTTCTACATCAGCTTCGTCACTGCAAGAACTAGAGCTTTTGGCCAGTTTGGGACTGTAGTTTGGCTGATCAAGTCAAGAGGGTGTAAGCAAATATTTAATTCTTCTGACAATATAAAATGTGCTTTGTCTATACCAAGGCTAATGAAGAACACTTAGGTTGAGGATTATTTTTCGAAGTGTAAATACAGTAAACCATAAACTGACAACTGTTTATATCTACAAAGGATATAGGTTGAGAAAACTAAAACAAGGTCTGTGGTTTGGTACTTATGCTTACAGCTTGCAGCCGTCTGCTGATAGGAAGTAAAGGGTGAGCAGTTTCCCACCAAAGACCAAATTATCTGATTGTATTTTCATAGTTTCTGCAATTTTTTAATTAACATTTATATTGGCTGTCTAGAGCCATAACTGCACTTGCAATAGTGACAACAGGAAAGCCCACATTTCAAAACGGAGTCAAGGTTACATTTCTGGGTGTTTTCTAGTACAGTGATCCAAGCTTTAGTTCATAATAACAAAAATATGTACCAAAATCCTGTGTCCAAATTTCATTTTTGTCCCAATTTAATTTTTTTCACAGATGAATGTGTCATTGGAGGAGTCTGCTAACAGTACAGTGATGATGACTTCAGACAGCAGTGTTCAGGATTCTGCTCGTTCTTCACTGTTACTGTCAAACTTAAGTCGCATGTCTAACTCAACAGTAATCATATCAAAGAACGGGACACCAGAGGAGGACCAAATTTTCCTAAACACAACTGCTGCCCAGGCTCTCTCAGGGATATTTGTTTGGTCAGCCTTGCTCATCACTTGTCACCAGGTGAGTTGTTTTTTTTAGATGGACTTATGCTTTCCCCACATGTAAGGCCGTGTTTCAAAACATTAAAGTATTGTTAAATTTTGTACCATTCAACACCAGCACCTAAGTAGTCAGTCTCATCAGCCCCAATGAGCCAAAAAGCATGCTTGCTCCAAATTTAGTTGAGGTTATTTAAATTGCACATCATGCATATATCATTAACATCTGCCTGTCAATATAAGTACTTAATACAAAAAGCAGCCTGTGAACACCGCCCACTACACAGTCTTCAAAATCTGAGACTGCTACATACCACACTGTTACAGAAACGGGGATGTATTTTTCATTACTAAAAAGCTTTAAAAAGAATCAGGATTTGTTTGAGAAGTACATGTGTCTTTTTTTTTAAATGGTTATTTTTACTGCAGATACAGAGATATAATGTTTTCGTGAATAATTTTTTTTTGTGTGTTTAAAAGAAGCTACTGAAAAAAGGATATCATCCAAAAATATTTTTTAATGTTAGTTTATGTTTAATTCCATTTACTTTACTCACAGTTCTGGGCAAACACAATCCAGTGCCAGACATTCACTCTAGTTTCTGAGCCTTGGATTTACCAAAGCCTGACATAACAAAATAGGAGTGGCTCTCAAAGCTGCGTCTTGGGACTTTTGTGAAAGCCTAGGTAAAATGCATGCCAAGAGGGGTGAGGCACAGATCTCAGGATTGAAGAGCACAGGAGGAGCTGGAGGCGCTAATGGCCATGGCGCTCTGAAAAGCGCAGGAAAATAAAAAGCAAATAGTGTAGGTGGAGGAAAGGAGCTTTGTGTGGAGCTGTATGCTGCCCCTCCCCCCATCCTTTCCACAGGGTGGTGGACTATCCATGTCGAGTTCGGATAATAAAGTGTAATTTGAGTCCCCCTTCCTGTCTGAACAGTCATGAAAACACACAATTTCTCACATTGCCTCTGCAACAACAAGTGGTCAATAGTGGATCACAGAGCTGAATAGATCCCTGGTATCAGGCAGGTATTGTTACTTCCTTATTATAGCGTTAATTACTTTAAAAATACTGATAGCTGTCTTCGACCAACCAGGGTTGACTTAAAGTATTGAGTTTTGTGAGTTGCCCAGGCAGAGAAGAGGGTAGTATAAACACTGTGACTTCTGGTGTAATGGAGAGTCACTGTTCAGTAGTATCAATGATTAACTGGTTATAAATCAAAATTTTAATTTAAAAGATTGCAATTTTCAGTTCTTTGAATCTTGTGATTTTAATATGTGCCCCATTACTCATAATTGTCTTAAGTGGAGAAATGTAACCTGATAAAGTAGAACTTGTGGACATTTTTGTTCAAACCTCAAACTTGAAAAAATGGATGTGCTAGTCTTCTTAAAAAAAATGGCCCAGAATAAAGAAATATATATTTTTTAAATTACATTTAAATCACAATCACATCATTGGTCTTTAAAATCACAATCAGAAAGTTTATTAAAGCTATAAATATGTTAAATATATGTTACATTTTGTTGATACAAATTAAGTGTCTAAAATGCACTTTCAGCGTGTCTTGTCCTTTATAAAAAATGTTTTTGCAGTGTACAGCCATGGCTTCAGCTGTGTAGGAAAACTGTGAATTTTTGTGTTCCCCCAAAGACAGATGAAACAAATGCAAACAGATTATTACTGCAATCTAGGTATAACTGAATTGCAAAGGTTCCCATGTTGAAATGACCTCAGAGAAAATATAAAATAGACTAACCCATGATGGAAGCTGTAGACTCTTCAGCCCTTTCCAACACTGGGAATGTTGTTTAGCAAAGAAACTGCTGTGCCAGCAAATGGTATCAGGTCTTTTCTTCCCATTTTTTTTTTATCAGATGTAACTACAGTATTATGCAGTGTGTAAACAGGGGTTGGCAAGTTTGGCAAGCAATTACATTTAGTACATGCTTTAGAATCATTTTAGTATTATTAGTTTTTTTTTTTTTTCTCAGGTTTCGCCTATATTTAATTTGATATGCACAGTTTTCATTGTGCATTTAGTTTGAACACTTTGGACATTGTTTCTAATGAGGTTGAATGGCTTGTTTATGAATATAATGTGCACCATGAATACACCGACAAGTCACCTTATTAGGTAGACTTACCTTGTATCTACACCCATTGTCTGCGCTATCAGCTCCACTTACCATATAGGTGCACTTTGTAGTTTACGGTTCGTTAGCCCCTTTTATCCAGTTCTTCAGTGGTCAAGACCTCCATAGGTCCACAGGTGGGCAGTTATAATTTGGCTGGTGTATCATTCTCAGCACAAGGGATCTATATGTTAAGTGGAGTTGATTGAATGGACAGTGAGTGTAGATACAAAGGAAGTGTATCCAATTAAGAGGCTTGTCAGTATATTTTCTTATGATATGATCTTATATTTCCAGCTGAAGTAATTCTGTTTTAGAGTATTGATTCAGGTGTCGGTCACAGGCTGACTGAAATTAAATTTCACTACTTTTGCTGACACATCCTATGTGCACTTTCCTTGTTACATGACCCATGAAAAACTTGTAATATAGAATATGCTTCTCAAGGATATGTTATGTAATTGAACTGCTGGAACTCTAGAGATGGAAGAAGGGGTCGGAAAAAGAATTTCTTCTACACAATGCCTGGAGTGCACCTGGAGGACATGTTTTGATTGCCTTCGAAGCTTCTCTTTCCCCCACTGAAACTCTAATGCCTTTGAGAGACAGGAGGTTTTGAAGCAGCTAAACAATGTTAGACTGGTGTTCAGCGACTGAGAAATGAATCTCCATGAAACGGTGTTCCTCTGCGTATAATTATTCTCTTCATCCCAGTAGTGCAGTTTTGCCTCTCAGGCCAGCAGCCAAGCAATTTGTCCACCACCATTTCATCCGCGGCACGGCAAACAGCACCTTTTGAGAACTGCTGGAAAGGGTTGTGTGAGGAAAACGTATGTAAATTGTGAAGAGATTAAAGCAGCTCTTGTTGCTTTTAGCATTCGGTTGTCTTTTTTGATTTCCCTCTGAAAGATACCCTCATTGATGTTTTCAGTTCTCTTAATGCATGCTAAAAGGGTAAAATTAAGATTATGTTCCTTTAATGCTTTGCTCTTGGGATACTGATTCGGATCAGCAGCATTACCGTCAGTGCCCACAAATAATGAAATGCAGGCTGTAAATTCAAACTTCTGAGGATGCAGCCCATTCTCCTTGATAACACTGATGTTTTTAGAGTTTGCTTTTCTACTTCCTTATCTGAACCCCTCCTCACACACATTTTATTAATCAACAACTGACCTGTACCAATCAGCCACAACATTAAAACCACTGATAGTTGAATACAAATAAAGACAGTGACATCTGTCAAGGAGTGGGATATATTATGCAGGAAGTGCATGATGTTGATGTGTTGGAAGCAAGAAAAATGGATAAGCGTAAGGATCTGAGCCATTTTAACAAGGGCTGAATTGTGATGGCTACACGAGTGGTTAGGTACATCTCCAAAATGGCAAGATGTGGGGTATTCCCAGTATGCAGTGGTTATTGCCTACCAGAAGGGATCCAAGGAAGGATGACTGGTGAACAAGTGGCAGGGTTGTGGGCACCCAGGGTTCACTGATGTACACAGGGAGTAAAGGCTAGCCTGTCTGGTCTGATCCCACAGAAGAGCTACAATGTCACAAATTGCTAAAAATGTGGTGAAAAGAACATCTAGAACAGGCATGTGAGCATCAGAACGGGACCGTGAAGCAGTGGAAGAAGGTGGCCTGGCCTGATAAATTATGTTTTCCCATACCTCATGTGGATGGCCAGGTGCATGTGGCTCGCTTACCTGGGGAAGCAGTGGCACCAGGATGGAAAGAATGCAAACCGGTGGAGGCAGTGTGATGCTCTGGGCAAGGTTCTGCTGGGAAACCTTGGTATGTGGCATTCATGTGGATGTTACTTTGGGACTGACCACCCACCTAAACTTTATTGCAGACCCGGTACACCCCTTCATGGCAATGACATTAACTAATGGAAGTGACCTCTTTCAGCAGGATAATGTGCCCTGTGACACTGCAAAAATTGCTCAGGAACGGTTTGAGGTTGTTGACATGGCGGCCAAATCTGTTTGAGCATCTGTGGGATGTGCTGGACAAGCTAGACCGGCCCATGGAGGCCTCACCTTGCAACTTACAAAACTTAAAGGGCCTGCTGCTAACATCTTAGCAATAGATATCATAGCATACCTTCAGAGGTCCATGCCTCAACAGTTCAGAGCTGTTTTTAGTTTTAATGCTATGTTTGATTGGTTTATTTACAACGGTGCTTGAAAGATTGTGAACCTTTTAGAATTTTCTATATTTATGCATAAATACGACCTAAACATCATTAGATTTTTCCACAGTCCTAAAAGTCCGAAAAAGTAGAAACAAAGTCAAAAATCCTAAAAAATAGATACAGGGAAGACAAAACAAGACAAAAATATCATATACCATTGTTGTTCAGTGTCCTCTTGATGGTAGACTAATTAACATTAGCCAAGAGAGGCGTAGAAGTTACCCAGTGTTTCCTTGTGACTTCGTGGGCTGTTATACACCTTGGCGTGACCTTTGCTGGTCGACCATTCCTGGGGAGGGTAACAATGTGCATAATCTATCTGTCTGTGGATTGGTGGATCATTTTCCTAATACATAAATGAATTAATGATATTTTTGTCTCTTGTATTTAGTTGGGTTCCATTTGTCTTCATTTAGTAATTGTATGAAAATCTGTTGATGTTTCAGGTCATATTTATGGGGCAATGAGGAAAATTTAAAAGTTTCACAAACTTTCAAGTGCCATTTTCACAAATGTTTTGCATAAGTACCCTTTCCTGAGCTTAACAGTATTAGACTGCTGGTCCACATTGCAAAGCCCGTCATGGCAGTCCTCTAAAGACAAATCCACACAGTAGGGGCTTCTTGTTGGCAAGGCCAGTGCTGACAAACTGTTTCGGAGTTGGTGTACTGTTCTAGGATCAAATTTTAAGTAATCGGTGCCAAACTCTCACCATGTGCTCAAGTGCAAATGCTTATCCAAGAATACTTTTTCTGCTGCTTGCTGCTCTCTCTTCTGTGAGTACTTTCCCTGGAGAGGGTTGAGGTCAGGGTAGAAAGAGCACCTAGAAGAAGGTATTTTACACAAACAAACTGTCAGTGTTGAATCATTTCTTAAACAGCCAGTAGCTCACCAACCATTGCACTGTTTTGAATGGCTTACAGTTTTTTTTGGAGGTTTCCATTTCCTCGATCCACACCTGTTAAAACCAATTAATTAAATAATTAATAAAGAGGTAAATCATTAAACACATAGTAAATAATAATAATTCATACAAACAAGAATGAACATGATTAGCGCCATGGTGTGTGGGTTTGATTCCCAGCACTTAGAATCTGTCAGAGTACAACTGGCCATGCTCTAATTGGCTGTTGATTCAGAGTGATGAAAGACAATTTACCCAAACAGATTTGGACAGTTACATGCAGGTTCATGTGTCCTATAGTGCTCTTTTATTTATGGAGCAGTCGTAAGATGTGATCTTGACAGTCCCCTTCATTGTTGAAAGATAAGAAGGGACTGAACTGAAGACATTCACATTCTAAAGCTTCTAGAAGAGGAATGGAGACTTACGAAGTTACGTTTTGTCCAGACAGTCCCTTTACTTGGTGACTTCAGCTACTTTTAAGGTGCAGTCTTTGTTGACACAGGTGATCAATTGAGTACACACAGCTTGGAAAATCTGAATGGTACACTCTGAAATGCCTGCATGTGAGCCTAAGGTCACCATGCTCAATGCCAAGTGTCAGGTAGAAGAATGTAAAGCCCCCTAGCGCTGGGCTGTGGAGCAGACAAACTGCATTTTCTGGAAACGTGAATCTCCATCAAATGCCTTTGGAATAAGAATTCTCACAGTGGAAAGCCTTCCCAGAAGAGTAGAGGCTGTTTCTGCAGCAAAGTTGTGACAAACTGTTTATTAATACCCTTGATTTCTGATTAAACATTGGAAGAGCAGGTACCTGCAAACTTTTACATGTATTGTAGCTAAAGGTATGGTTAACTGAAGATATTTCCAAGGTCTACTTTTGCCCCATGCTATCCATAACCAGAGCCATAGGAATGCAACTGTATCAAAGGCCCACCAAAATGTACATATATTAAGAATAGCTGACAATTAGAAATGGTCAAATAAATAATTCAAAATATAAAAAGTCCACATAAATGGCAGGAGCCATTACCTTTAGCAGAACTTACTGAGCCAGAGAGTCTGTGGGCTTATTTCTCTTTGTACAGTATAGGAGAAATAGACCATATGAGACTAGATGCTGACTCACCCTGGTTCTCCAGAGTGCCCAAATACATCAGCCCTCCACCCACACAATGACTGAGAAAGGGGAAAAAAATCTCACATCTAATTTCATGTGAGTCAGAATACTTACACAAATTGAAGCTTGTCTACAACTCACTGTACTGAGTGATTGACATGTCTCTGAAGCTATGGAGGATTTTCCAGCGCCGAAAAAGCTTTAGCTTTCAGATAATGACCACCTTGTGTATCTTGTATTCATACTTATCACAAGAAGGCAATAATGCATTCTTTCCTCAATATACCATATGTATAATAATTAACTGTGAAATCCATGTTGACTATTATAAAACAGATAAAGAGATAAGGAAAGTGAACAGGTTCGTGTTAAGATGGTATTTCTGGAAGAAACGTAGATTACTTGTCCTCTTTGTGCTATCACTATTACGCATTACTCTGCTTTTTTATTATCATCTGTTTTGAGTGTCCTTGTTCACTTCACCCTCTCCTGTATTACCAATGGACTGCTTGATGCATTATTTCCATTTATTCCATGTCCTCATTCATCCCACAACCTCAGTTCTATCCTGCTTCCTGATTTTACATTTTAATCATTCAAATTTCATTTTAAACCAGTCCTTTTTCTCCACCACTGGTGCAATATCTGACCCAAGTATCTCAGTTCTCTCAAAAGTACATTTTCCTCATAACCTGTTTTATTTAGTTCATAATGTGTCGCATACGCACTACATTTAACGCATTAAATTGCAGGCACACTGTTCAACCAAGTATCCAATTATTCTGTAACTGGAACTAATGTGTAAGTCAGATAACTATGATTGAAGTGTGGGCCCACATACAAGCCCTTAGAGGTTAAATCTACTACTCATACTACTCATACTGCGGTGTTTTGGGTAGATTGTGGAGTGACATGAGACTTGTGTATTGCCTGCTGAAGCTCATGAAACATATTTGTTTCTGTGTATTTTACAGATCTATTCACACTTGAGGTCATATACGGTACCGAACGAGCAACGATACATCATACGCATCCTCTTCATCGTGCCCATCTATGCCTTCGACTCCTGGCTCAGCCTCCTCTTCATCAGCAACGACCAGTACTATGTCTACTTCGACTCTGTCCGGGACTGCTACGAAGGTGTGTAAGGCAGTAAAGTTAAAGGTGTCTCCCCCCAACCATTTATTAGGCTGCAGCCCTTTGAGCAGTCATGTACAAAGTACTTAAGCAGAGTTGTATAATATTTCTAGCTAAATATAGGATTTTGTTGCCGATAATGTTGACTTTTGAAAGGCGAAAGGTTACTTTTACTTCAGTGCATTTTCCCATGGACTTTTGCTGCTTTGAACATGTAACTAATTTGAGACTGCCCAAACACTCCATAGTGTCCTTTATTGTTGTGACCAGATTGCATGTCTGTTTTTTTTTAAATTATTATTTTTATTTATTTATTTATTTATTTATTATTGCTGTAACAGGTAGGTACATTTTTTTTTATTAATGGGTCCTACTCCTTTTTACCTTTTACTTGTACTTTGGTAATTATGTGCATGTCGTAAGTAACTTTAAAACTTTTAAGTAATTTTTCCACATGGATTACTGTAATTTGTAGTCATTTTAATAAAGATATCTTTAATTTTACTCAAGTATGACTATTAGGTCATTTGTAATTTGCTGCCATGTGGGGTGTTTGCAGGACTGTGGTTCTCAAACCAGGTCCTCAGGGCCCTGAAACATTTGACGTTTTTCCACTAATCCCTTGAGTTAAAAGTGTGGAACATCTGGAGGGGTCTAGTTTGCATTGGGCTAATTTACACTGTAGACCAAATTTTGCATATGCATAATGGTCTGAGCATGTTTTCCTTATTTTGCCATGTAACAGAAAACAGTGTTATCATTTATGGGCTCACAGCTTCCACTCCTATCTTAGAAAACACTTGCCCTGAATTCCACTGTCTGAATTGCCTACTTGGGACTATGCTTCTCAGGGAAATCTTTTTTCTCTCCTTTTATTAAACCAATATCATCCAAAATAGTTTAGACATGTAAGGCACTTGTAGTTTTTAATATCAAGCAGACATTTTTATAATCCATTTTGGGTCCCCATTCTCCATAAAATGTTCATGTAGTCTGAATTGCACCATGCATTGTCACCTTAAGCAAAAAGGCAGCACTTTTAATAAATGTGGTGATGAATCATACAGATAATAGAACAAAAACACTAACATTTGAGAGATTTGCGAATATTTGAATTCATTATCTATGGTTTTAATTTGAAATATGGCCAGACTGGTTCCAGATACTATCGGTGAAATAGCACATATTGCAAGACAACAGACCAACTGTTGTCATAATGCTCTGGCAGGGAGAGACAGAGAGTGAACAGTCCTTCTCTTAGCTTTGTCTAAGCCTTCTTTATATAGTAACAACAGATTAAGATGGATTTTCTTGGACAGACAACCTATTCCATTAGGCCTGACCTGTATTGCATTCCCAGTATAGAGGAGGATACATTTTCATGCATTTTGTGCCCCATGTATATACCATGTAGTTGCCTAGGCAACTGACTTTTTTTTGTTTGTTTTTATTTTCTGTGTATGAAATTGTAATGACATGATAACGTATTTTGCTGACATGATAACGTATTTTGCTGCTCGTTTCAGCCTTTGTGATCTACAACTTCCTGAGCCTGTCCTTTGAGTATCTAGGAGGAGAGAGTGCAATCATGGCAGAAATACGAGGGAAGCAAATTCGGTGAGTGTCTTTCTTTCCCAATGGATATACATTATACTGGAGTTTCATTGCTGAATTGCTCTTCCATATGACCTTATGTGAAGTGTAAACAGGATCTCATCCACTGAAGAAAATGATGCTGATTATAGCAAATCCATACGGCATTTCATAATGTTCATATTTGTTGACCTAACAACCCTGAATCAAGACTAATCCAGTTATTCTATTTTCTAGATATAAAATATATTGTAAATTACTGGCATAAGCCTTTCTTAGTTTTTGTACATACCGTTACAGTTCTCCTCCATCTGGCAATTCCTCAAGCTCAATCAGAAGGAGCTGGATGGTACTCTTCAGGCAATGTTTTTTTTTTTTCTTTCAGTCAGATTGAGGTCTGGCCTCTACCAAGGGCACTTGAGGACATCCATCTTTCTGTTCTTTAGCCTGTTCACTTTTGTTTTAGCAGTGTGCTTTCTTCGTAATGTCAGTTTTTTGGCAGAGTACAGCAGCTTTCCTCAAGAATCTGTCTGTGGTTTGCGAGGTCCAGCTCTGCTTTTATTCTCACAAGTGCCCCACTTTTTCCAGAAGAAAAATACCCCCATAAAAGTAAAGCCATCTAGACGATCAAAAAGAGTTGTAGTTTTAATATCGAACAGACATCTTCGCTGTGCTTTTTTTTTTTTTTTTTTCCCTCTTCAGTGTAAAATATTCATGTAGTGTGAACTGGTTTAGAAAATAGTGAAATAAAAGGACTCGTTTGAGTGTCTGACTTTTTTTTGTTGTTTTAAGATTGCTTTTAATCCATTCCATTATCTCATATTACTGTTTAAGTGTTATATTCAATTTTCAGTAGACCCCATTTTACATTTTTATTACCAGATTATTGTTTGCTGTGCTGTAGAATCTCTTGGGCATCATTCTGTACCCATTTTAATGAGAGCTCATGTGGGCTTGAGTATTGGCTTTGTTCTTGCTTTTCTCACATACAGCCCAGAACTGTACAAAACATCATTTTATTGTATCATCTACAAATTTGCCGCTTATCTAGTGCACTTGGCCCTAATATTCAGGTAGTTCTGAAAGACCTTGATTAGGCTCTGAGTATACTGGATGAAGATCGGAACTGAACTCTGCAGGGTGAATGTTGGAATGCCTGTTTTAAGGCTTTTGAAATTCTTTTGGCTCTCGTATCCTGTTTTGTGCCTTTCCACAGCATTATTCTGAGGGCTTCAAAAAGCTCCCTATTGCCCTCTTTACTTTAAGAAGCACTACCCACCAAAGGAGTGCTTCAGGAGCAGCTGGATTTATTCAGCTCTAATCAGAATCACTACAGTTGAACACAGATGAGGCTAATTAGCATTTTGTTATTTGGAAAGAAATCAGTCACTTCTCAGCTTGTTTACAGTTAAGGGGTGCGTAAAACGTCGCCAAACCAAATTCTCAGTTTATTTGTATCGGTTTCTGAGTTACCGTTTGCTTTGGTTTTAATGTTATTGGTTTTAACTATAAATACATTTGGATAATATGATGTAATATAATCCCGCAATACAAGCCGTTGTGTTTGAGTATTTGGTAGGTCTTCCAGCTCGTAAACAAACTAGACTATTCCGTTGTTCATTTGAACTCGAATGCTATACTCAAGTATTTTTTTTTCTTACAAATGAAATCTAATCATGTTGTTGCCATGATCACATTGTTCAAAAATTAGCTCATTGATAGTATATGTTATATAAATAATAATACGTTCAGCATATCAATTGTTTCACTGTTTCTGCCTCAGGTCGAGTTGCCTGTATGGTACCTGCTGCTTGGCTGGAATGAGTTACTCTATTGGCTTCCTAAGATTCTGCAAGCAGGTTTGTGTCTCTCTCTGATAATCAAACGTGCATAGTGCTGAGCATATCTTACTGTGAATATAACTTGGGACTGATATTATTAGTAATGACACAATGTTCATGTGCATTAGATCTGTTTCATGATTCAGTTAGGTCTCTAAGAAGTACCACACAGACCCCTGCTCTTACAACTGCATGGTTCAGTGCCTGCCTAGCTTTAACTATTTATTCTTTGCAAGAGGTCTACAGTCGCTCTCTGTACCACATACATTACAGAGGAACTGTTTGATCAAATATGCTTTTGGCAAATTGATGTTAGAGCATGTTTGCCTTTCTGTCTGTATGCTACCGTCTCTGTCTTTTTTTTTTTTTTTTTTTTTCCCCCCCTACAAAAGCATATGAAAATTGAAAGGGAATGTTTACATGTAGATGCTGGCAACACCTTCATTCATTCTGTCCCTATATACTTTCATCTAAACTATCATCTAACCTGTTCCCTCCTAAATTGTAAAGTGACAGCCATGTAAAATTGTTCGTCCACTTTCTTTCGGATAACATCTAGCAGAGAAAGCCAGAGAATAAAACAATGAGGACTAGGTGTGAGCAGCTTAGTAATAAACACAGAGAAATAATAGGAGCTGTCAGACTGATGCTGTCTGCAGAGGGACTGGGGAAGCTGCCTGCACTCAGAAAATAATACTGATGGAAATTGGATTTGAGTGCTTCGTCTTCAAAACAGTGAAGAGTCTGTGAAATGAACTTTTTTTTTTTTAAGAAAAATGGGGAACTGCTAAACATGTGGTTGTCTTTGATGGGATACCTACGTGAAAGTTTTTCAGAAAGGCTCCTCGCTATACATTCAGACAGAAGAGCTCAGGCGAAGCATACTCTATGAGAATTCTTTTTCTGTTTTTCATTTAAGTGATGGCTTTGATTAGGAAGCTTGTGTTTTCTTTAGTGAAACTTGATTTCGCAAACTAAGACGTCCTGCCTAATTGTGTACAATTTTCTATGGGACATGAGCTGTTAAAACTGTCATTAAAATCTTCAGTATTCCAAATTGCTTTTTCTCTCAAGTATAAGAATGTCATTAAAAAAATTGGCGGCTAAATGTTGTATA
Organism: Brycinus macrolepidotus; assembly: GCA_037974445.1. NCBI lineage: Eukaryota > Metazoa > Chordata > Actinopteri > Characiformes > Alestidae > Brycinus > Brycinus macrolepidotus. The sequence continues at coordinate 9,853,271 of JBBPCZ010000148.1, read as the reverse complement.
CTGAAGAGTTGTTTGTTCACTTTCTTTTCGCATGTGTTCTTTGTTTTGTGTTGGTCACGCCCATGAGCATGTAGTGTCTAATGTTCCATTGTGATGATGTCATCTAGGCCACACTTCAGTTCTGCGTCGTGAAACCGATCATGGCCCTCATCACTATCCTCCTACAGGCCTTTGGCAAATATCACGATGGAGATTTTAAGTGAGTTTCACTTCCCAGCTTTTCCTCATATATCATAGTGTCATAAACTAAACCTGATTCCACAAAGTCAGTGCTAATGTGTTACTTTATTGCAATCAAGTCAGGGCTGTCTTCAGGTAATGCAGTGCGAAACGTGAATATTTGTCATGTGTTTTCCTTTAGTGTGACAGGAGGATACCTCTACATTACCATCATCTACAACATCTCTGTGAGTCTGGCCCTTTATGCCCTGTTCCTCTTCTACTCTGCCACCAGTGATCTCTTGAGGCCATATGAACCAGTGCTCAAGTTCCTCACCATCAAATCAGTAATTTTCCTTTCCTTTTGGCAAGGTAGGTGACTTTGAGATCCTTTTTTGTCACACACACCCACACACACAGCATCCAACTCACTGACTTAAATTGAAAACATTTCTCAGCTGTGTGGTTAATCTTTCCTTGACCCCAAGTAGGTTGTCAATAAGGACGTCCTAAGACATCTTTATAGTGATTGTCCAATGTTAGAAAATGATTTATTGTTTTAGTTATTTAATTGAAATTCTTATAGCATAGATGTATTCCAGTGTCACTCAGAATGATAGTCCTTTGGGGCTCCCAAGTGGTGCAACTGTCTAAGTGTAGGAACTATCATTGAGAGATCACACATTTGATTAACACTGAAACCACAGCTCACAGCCACGGCTCTCTCTGGGTTGATAGGAGGCCCTCCCTTTCTATCAGTCACTCAATGTGAAGCTAGCTTTACCTAGCTTAGTGGGTGGAATCAGGCATAGCTTAATTGGGGAGAAAATCAGGGGAAAAAAGAAAATAATAGTCCTTTTTTCATTTTCTACTTGGTTCATTAATTTTTTTGATATAATAACTGGTTGGCCACAATAGCGAAACTCAAGATAATGCCCTGTAATAGTTGTTAGATCAATTAAGCCATTTGTTCTAGACTCTCTGCAGGCTATTTCATGCAAAACATGGACAAAGGCTGTTAGGCATGCAGAGTTTGAAAAGGTGGAGGTTTAAGTATACCAGTCATTTTCAGAAAAATGTCTCAATTATGCAAGTATGAAAAAGTCATACATATTAGTCCTAGAGGTCAAGTAAAAGAGCTGCTTTGGCATTCAAAGTTTCTGGGAGTCAAACTTTATTTTCATGTCTGGGGATCACAGAGAAATCAGTCTCTTTTTGTGGGAGATAAGAATATGAAGAAATGTATACATTGCTAAAAACTTATGTTTGTTTTACAAAATGAACTTTTTCCTGCCTTTCCCTCAGGCATGGTTCTGGCCATCTTAGAGCGCTGTGGGGTGATACCAGAGGCTCTGGTTATAGATGGCCATCAGGTGGGTGCTGGAACTGTGGCAGCCGGCTGGCAGAACTTTATCACCTGCATCGAGATGTTCTTTGCTGCTATTGCTCTCCGCTATGCCTTCACATACAATGTATACCAGCAGCAGAAGAGCCATGCTCCAGGTTAGTATGCTGTCTAGCCGTCTACCCCCCTACTAAGTTCACACTTTGGCACCTTTGAAGAGGTTTTGTTGGGTTTTCCAGGCTGCTTCAGAGGAGATAGGCATAGAATAATGTGTCTCTCAGTGGGGCGATTGTAGACAGCAGGAATCAGGTCTGTGAGTCAGGGTTCAGAGGAGCTCTCAAAAGTTCAGCTCCCCTCTGGAGCCCAGAGAGTGTTCAATGACCTCTGTTTACTGAGGAACAGAGATCTGTGACACAGCTAGTGGTATCAGAACATTTTATTTGAGGGTAAGAGAAATTGATACCATTTCAGCTAGTATTTTTTCACTTAAAAGTTTAGAAAGACTGTGGGTTTGAAAATTCAGAAAAGAAGGAATTGTGGTTTTTTGTATGTGAAACACTTTCATCACTTTCGTTTTGACCGACCTCCACTTTTCTTGTCTCACCGAGGATGTCAAAAGCACCTTCATTTGAAACAAATCAGTCCTGCTTGGCGGCATATGAGTTCCAAGGCTGCAAAGAAAAATTCTATTTAATATTCTCCAATTTGAGCACTAATGACATTGTGGCCACCGAATGCTAAACACTGTGTTAGATGTGTATTATGATTCAATGAGGTCTGTATGAAACTCCAACTCATCCATCTGCATAGGGCTATGCCTGACTGGATTTGAATGCCAATATGTAATCCCAGGGGGAGGTCTGCTGTCATTTTGTGTAACTTAGACATTACTGAGGAGCCGACTGATCGAATATGCTGTTGGCAAATTGATATAAGAGCTTCCGTGACTGGCCATTTGAATGCCTGGGATCCCTCAATTATCACCAAGTACAATGTCTCTTTCCTGCCAGTTGGTTCTAAGGCCTTGTCTAACCCCAACCCAGGGGGTAAATGCCACTGATCTGATGACCTTTGGCTGATGGGGAAAAAGGTCAGGAGTGAACAAGCAGATCTCAGTGGAGGTGCGAGGGGTCGGCCGCACCTCTAGGCTAGCCTTTTCTATCAGAGCAGGCCAGCTGTGAGTGGAAGCTCAGGAGGATGCGCTGACCCAGGTCTTCTGGCCCTCCAGCACATGTCACACCCTCCCCCTGACCCTCAAACATTCTCTCTGGTGGGCCAGAGTAGTCATCTAGAGTAGCCCTGCAGAGATGAATCTCTGGAGGATAAAGGCTCCCTGCAGGCAGAGTTGCCTGCTGTCCACTAGAGGGCAGGAGAAGAGATGAATATTCTCACCTCTGCAGCAGCCCCCTAGCAACCTCTATCCAAACCCTCATCCGTCAACAGCAACAGTAGACACAGTTAGATGGAGCTCCTTATGTTGCACTACATCAAGTCCCTTTGACGAACTCCTTTTTTTTTTTCTTTTTTCTTTTTTCTTTTTTTTTTATAGATTCACAACAAAAGCAGCGAGGTCAGGAATTTTTTTCTCGTCGCTGAGCATCTCAAGCAGTAATAGAGAAATGAAGCAAAAGAGTGATTTGGTGTCCACACCAGGGAACATTGAGACATGTTTCGAATGTTCTTTTTAAATATGTATACATTATCCAATGTGCCTCCAAAACAGTAATTACAAAAGAAGGCAACACGTTCCTAACTTTTAAGTTAATATAGAGAGATCCCAGGTTTTTGGGACCTCTACTTATCATGAAATGTTTACACAGTGTGAAGGGCAGCTGCAGTGCTAACGTGATACAGAAAATGAAAATACAAAAGAAGATACATGGTCTTCATGTGATGGTGACAATGTACATTCCAGTTTTTCTGTTTGAGGAAAGTGGGGTCATACCTAGACATTGTCTACAGCAGAATGTGGTCACAAAAGGGCAAATAATGGGACATAATAAAGTTGCAGTGTGTGGCAGAATCTCAGTAACATTGAGAGATTATGTAATATGGGCAAGCGATATGCTCAAAAAGGTCTTCTAAATGCAGAGGTTATGTAACCTGTGAGCTATTGAAATCCTCCTTTTTTGTAAAAGCTATTAGCCCCCCCTTGTGGAAAATGTTCAGACCTCTTAGCAAGGTTTTATAATGACCTGAGAATACCAGTATCGTTCAAACTGAAAAGCAGTCACTAAGCCTATTTATCAGTAGCATACATTTTCATAAATTCATTGAAAAGAAAAAACAATTTTTAAGTGAGTTGTCATGACAGCCCTAATAGTGTCCACTCATTCTACCTATCTGTGCTCAAAAAAAGTGTTTTTATCCCTGATCCTGGAGCACCCCAGCTCATTTTAATGTTTTTTCCATGCAACACATTTTATTCTGCTTTCAACACATCTTATTCAATTGATCAGCTGCTTGCCTTCCTTAAGTCAGATTGGGTGTAGTGTTGCTGGGGGAAATGCCAAGATATCCAGGACAGGGATACTCCAAGACCAAGATTGATAACCACTATTCTGTAAGTTTTCCAGGTCATCCTGAAGTGATGTCAAAGCATGGTTCTAATTTCTTGAATATCTCCTGTATTTCCTTTCACCATACCTAGAGACTCTCTCTCTTCTTTCCTCTCAATTTTCCATCCTTTCATTGAAAAGGATTCCTTTTCTTAAAATATTCCAGGGTGCAAGTACTTCTCATTGATCAGCGCCAACCCTTCTGCATTCTCATATTCATAAGCATATGAAAGACAGAGGCTGATCTTAGATCAGCCTCCATTCTTGGAGATGTAAAAACCTGTACTAACACCCTTATCTTTACATGACAGAACAGTAATATCGTTATTTTACTTCTGCAGATAACGTTGCCCCCATGCACAGCATCTCCAGTGGACTGAAGGAGACCATCAACCCTGGAGACATGGTCCAGGATGCCATCCACAACTTCTCTCCAGCCTACCAACAGTACACGCAGCAGTCCACCCAGGAGGTGGTGCAGCCCAATCAGAATGGAAAGCTTGGCCCCAGCATCACCAAGAGCCCGAAGAAGTCGGACAAAATCACACTGATTGACACGGACGACGAGTTCTAGAGAGCAGTTTATCGTGAGTATGTAAGGAGAACCGGTTGCAGTTTTCATACAGTATAGGATCAGAAACTGAGAGCATCTGAGAATATTCCAGACTCACATGTCCTGGGTGCTGTGCTTTAGACCACTTAATCCTAAATTGATCTGGGTCTCCTTAAGCCTCTGCTAATGAAGGCATGTTAATAATGGACGTCTACTTTATTCCACTGAAAATGAGTTCATTAAGTAATATGAAAGGATTAGCAGAATTAGTGTTCGTAACTTCTCTTTTAGCACCACAGGAAAAAGGCCACTTTGCACTGTTTAGTCACGTTGCTCGTCCTTGCCCCTGCTTTGTTCTAGCAGCCGGAGGATGATCACGCTGCTACAGAAGTCCCCTCTGACTCCTGGCTGTGCAACACCATGGTGGATAAATGTAAAGGATGGGGAGGGGGCATTCACACAGTTTGCACTGGCTGGAACTGACACTTCACAGAGCGCCTCTTGCGTGTGCCCGTTTGAAGTATGTGCTCAGGGGCCCTCTGCGGGTTCTCTTGACGAACGGAACCGTCTCTCAAAGACACCCCAGCTTTGGAGCGCACACTTCAAACTGTTTACCTAGATCCTTTGAAACACTTCATATCTTTCACACCACGGACAAAATGCAGGGCTTACACACCACTTGCGCTGACTGGGAAGCTCATTAATTTTCTCGCCATCCACTCGAAGCATGGCAGATCTGACGAGAATCAGGGAATTTCTGCGCTCTTATTGTTAAAAGGTACACGTGGTGTTAATTGTAAATAATTTGTAAATGATTATAATATGGTTGGTTGTACAGGTTGTGGTTGGGAAAGTATAAGGTATAATTAAGTATGCTGATTTACAGTGTGCTATCCACTTTTGCTGTCTTTTTCTTTCACTAACATCACTTTTCACTTAGGAACCTTTCAATAAGTCACGAATTAAAGTTTCATTCATGGAAACTGATGTTAAAAATACATTTTAGCCACAGGCTTGTTAAATAGGACATTGCTCAGCAGAACAGTTTTCAGATTGTTTAAAATAGCTTTCATTTTGAAGGTCAGGTTATAATCATACAAGTCATATTTATGCTTTTTGCAGACCAGCATGGCTTATTAAAGGAGACCACTCAAGTAAGTTGTAAATTTGTAAAGTCTTTCACTAGACCTTATTTATGTATTTTCAAAATTTTGGAAGAATTAACATTTTGGAAGGATTTATTTCTGACTTGGTCTTGTCACAGTGTGTAAACTCTCAATATGTATCTTATTATTTGTGTCGATCTGAATCATCCCAATCAGTCTTACAGAACTAAAGAGTTTTAATGTACATGTTGTTTTAGGAGCAGGGCTCATGTATGCAACTTGATTTTCCACTGTGCTTCTTGTGCCAATGGTAACTGCCTTACAGATGTTGGGGGGAAAGCTAGGTTTAAAGCTTATGTGCGTTTATAGATTGAATCACCTCAGTTCAGGTAGATTTAAGTAATGTCAGCGAAGGATGTTGATACTGTGGATTTTAACAGCTACAATTGTCTTGTTTATTAATAAATAAAAGGATAGATATTCACAAGGTGATTTTCTTCCTATTATCTTTTTTTTTGAACAATTAATGCTAATTCTAGTCTGCTGCATTGAAATCTGGTGATTTAGTCATTGACAGCTGCTTAAATGAGGAAGCTTTATTTAATAGTACAAAAATGGACACTGCATACTATATACAGGAATAATTTACCTCCTTATTTTCAGCCAAAGTGGAAAATAGAGAATCATTTTATTTGTACATGAGGGTAGTTCACTGGAAAAAAAGTAAATAAATGTAAATAAAATAATTTAAAGGTTGAAAATAAAAACAAAAAAAAAAAAATCAAAATAAATATCAAAGTTCAACTGTAATACATACAAACAGATTAATGATGCAAATCATGATATGATTAATCTAAGCCTAGGTTTGCTGCCTTTCTTGTCTGTATTTACAATCACTCTTGAATACAGAGCAGTTTAGATTTTACGCCTTAAACTTACCAGAACTAAACTTTTGTCTGCAGTTGCCCGTTAAAACAAACCACTACCTCTGCTTCTTCTACAGTACATAAATGATGCCAAGCACAAGCTCCTTATAGACACTACTTAACTACAGATAATATGACTTCTTCCTCCATTACCTGTTAATTTAACCTTAATATTGACAATTACAACGTAATAATTTGGAGCAGCATACCTCATCAAGAACTTCCTCTCTGTTTATAGGCAAGTGTGTTCAAGAGCAATGGTTAAATTTCCTATGTGCGTTCATGGTAAATAGCTTTAAGGACTGTCTGAGCGCATATATAATATACTTTCAAAAATATAGTCGTGTACAATATAGAATAATTTAACCTGTTCAAGCCTAAAAGGCCACATACAGCATACACAGAATATAATGACCAAAAAGTACCCACTTAGTCGAGATGCTATGCTCACCATCTAGGACAAAAAAATGAGAAGGAATTGTAGATGGAATCTGGTACAGAAATGTACACCTTTTGTCCAAAAGACAAGGCAATTGTTGTGCAGAGACATCAGAATTCACAGGTGGTGAGTGTCCTTTCTTCGGCACCAGATTACACTCTCAGAGACTGACTGTGCGCAGCTAAAAAGAAGCATCCAAACTGGCCGACAGAACACTGGCACCATTTTAGAGCTGCACGTCCCCTGGTTTGAGTGTGACATGGTGCAATTAGAACAAATGAGGGCATTATAATATGCCCTTGCCTGTGGACTTTAATATTCTGGAAGGAAAAAAAAAAACTATTCTGGGAAAAGTATAAAGTAGCCTATCACTTTGGTGGTAGATGAGATCCATAAAAGAAACAATGCCTCTTTCATCTAAGGAAGGTGAGGCAGTGGCTTGGATTCACCAGCATTTGTTCACAGCATTTCGAAAGATCACCACCAGATGTCAGTAAAAAGCACAAACAGCCGTTTTGTCAGTTTTTACTTAATGTCTAATGTAAATCATCAAATTAAACAAAAATCCCTCAAGAGGAACTGAGTAATAGTTTTTAGGGAAATAAATGTTTTCCACTTAACAGGAACTGAAAAAAAGTGGGCACGAGGCTGGGAATTTCTGGGCTTTTTTCAGAATGCCTTTGAGGTCTATGAGTAAAAGTTAAAACTGGGACAAAAACACATGAGGTTACAACATATCAAACAGAGCAACTATGAAATTTATATTTAAAAAAAAAAAACTGTTGTAAGTCAATCCAGCCACACATTCTTGAACATAGTTTGAAATGCTGTCAGTTTTTATCCAACCGCAACAATGCCTTAGAACCCTGCGAATACTGAATTTAAGCATTTTCGTTTACAATCCGTATTGTGACAAAATTAGCAAAAGCATCTGAGTGAGCCGAAAGCACTGGATCACCATGAACATTGCTAGTCTGAGGAGCCGACGGACTGATTAGACGTGTGCTCATTTGCAAGCAGGGTTTTTAAAGCAGAATGGCTATTGTGTCCAAAGTTCAGAGTTGATTATACAGCTTAAAGAGATCAATCGAGTAAAACTGAACTTAAACAGACTATCACAAGGTCACACTACTCCCAAGATATGCAAGTCATGCCCTAAACCATCTGCTATACAGAGATCCATCTAAGTCACACAGAAACAATAGAAAACAACAAACGAAAACGAGCATTTGGACATTAAAAAAAAGACATATATAAAACGTCAGAGGAGATACAAAAACACATAAGTATGCTAAAAGCACAGCAGTAGCCCGCTGAGCCGAGGCCAGCAGCAAGCTACACAGCAGCACAGTCTTCCCCCAGTCCTCTCCACTACAGGGAACCGGAGGAGAAGGAACAGTCATAGCCACTTGGGTAAGAGACAATCCTGACTACAACTCTCTCACTTATAACTAGTCATTTCACTAAGACACTAAGAGTCAGAACAAATGCTCTTGATCAAGCTTGTTTTCAGAAGGATACACAGTTTATTTTCGACGTGATTAAAAGGATGCCTCAATTCAAGTCAAGTCAAAATGTCAGGACTGTCTTTACCCAAGAGTCTGTGTCGAAATTTCAAAGTATTTGCCATTTTATAAACGCTTAATCAGGGGTTACCAACACCGGCAGTGCCACCTCTCATGACCTAGCAGTAGGAATGCTTTCTAAATGGATGGAATTTTCTGTGCGAAATTGAAGTTGGATGATATTTTTTTCATTCATGAGGCCACAGCGTAAGTTCTGTAATATACAGGTAATAATGGACTTGCATTACTTTGCCAAGGCAGCTCCCATAATCTCTATATCCAATATGGATTACCTACCATTCATTATGGTGCTGGTGAGGAAAAAAACAAAACTGGGAAAGCGAAATATCTTTCTCAAGACAACTGACAACTAAACGCACCCTTTAGCTAGTGGGCAACATTTAGATAATAAATCTTATGATTGACTTATACAAGTAGTCGATGTATTCAAGAAGTGCCTTTTATTTCGTAGTCCTGCATAGTCTATATAACTCTTAAGTGCGTTTGTAGTATTAAACTGTCATTTAACAGTAAAATAAGTGCTGTTCAAACATTTTGTGTTGAATTCTGAATTAGAGCCGCTATGCTGTTTTCCTTTTGGTTCAATCCATTTGTTGTCTTGTGAATTTTAAAAAGGACTTGTCCTTTTAATGTAAGACACTATTCTACAACTAAACATATGGCTTTAGACTGCTAGAACTTCCCTGCTCTAGTTTCTACTCTTGACCAGTTTTTTTCACCAGTTTTGAATATCCCTTAAGTATGATTATGGGTCCTAATTTTAGTACTAAAACCATATTTTTATCCATATATGGCTGGCAATGTATGAAAAACTGAGAATCTCTGCTCATTAAATTGTTGCAGGCAGATTTGTCATAGATCAAACTACTTAGAAAAACAAGTATAATAACAAGAATATAGTATAGTCAACAATGATTATATACGTTTACTCTCTGATGTAAAACGTAAGATACCACAGGCATCAGAGCTATCACAGACTGCCATGGCAGGTTAAATCAAGTACTTAGTCTCACTTTAAGCAAGTCTCGTCTCTGCTAAGTCTCACTGTGGGCGGAGAGAGGGGAAGAGGCCAGTGTGCCCTGCCGGTGCCGGAGGTTTTTAGAGCACAGTGCACAGACAACGTAGAAAGGTTTGTGTGTGTGTCGGTGAGAAGGAGAGACAGAGAAAAGAAGAGAGAGAGAAAGAGAAGTCAACGCAGTCTACGGTCACACAGAGTCAGCCTCCCTTCTCCAACCCAGCCGACCCCACCCCACCCCTACCCTACCCTACCCTACCCTACCCCACCCCACCCCCTCAAGTCCAATCAATAAGAGTCCTTCTCAGTTGTGGGCTGGGCAGATGCAGGCCAGGCCGGGGATCGGAAAACGTTGTTGGACCAGATGGACCAGCAGCATCCCTCCCATCCCTCTATGACGGCGCCGAGAATGGCGGGGAGCCAGGGCTGTGGCTGTTTGACTTGACAATGGTGATGACGCTGGTGGTGGCGGCCACCTTTCCGGGCGAGAGAGGCCCGCGAGCCACAGTTCTGGCAAAACACTGCAGTGCCTCGTACTTGGCGCGCAGTGCGTCCAACTCCAGGCGCATGCTGGCATTCTCCCGGGCAAGCTTGTCTACCTCCTGCTGCAGCTCCGTCTTTTGCCGCTCCAGCTCCTCCTTCTGTGTGACACGTTTGATGCGGCAGCTGGCAGCGTAGCCACGGTTCTTCAGTGTGCGCCGTCGCTGCTTCAGCCGCACCACGTCCTCTTTGGTAAGGCCTCGCAGGTGCTGGTTCAGCTCCCGCACAGACATAGCAACCAGCTCGTCGTCGCTGAGCGCCGGCGCATTCTCACCTGCCTCCTTCTTTACCTGCAACAGACCAGCAGAGCGTAAAACACTAGAACTCTGACCATACTGCTTGTAGGGACAGGTTTCCAGACATGGCTTAAGCTTAGCTTCAGAGTAAATTACTGAAATGCCATTCTTGCTTGTGTGCATGTACTTTTTTTTGTTTTGTTTTGTTTTCTTATGAAAATCCTTTTTATGCTTAGGCTTAATCTGGGCCTGGGAAAATGTCCCACAATACTGAATGAACACTGAGAACAAAGCTTACCTTTAAAGCTTTGCTTGGCTTAAAGTGAGTCGTCATACCCTGCATGCAAGCAGTTGGTCAGAAGCTCTGAGAAATGTCTGGGGAAAGAAAGGAGGGGAATAATTACTTTGTAAGTACACATTTGGATAGATGTGAATCTCGGATTCGGTTCTGGAACGCATTGCAGTTTGATATTTCTCCTGCTCCAGAACACCTGATAAAGTAACTAAAGGAGCTTGATAGTTAAGTTATGAATTGAATTAAGCATTCTAAAGGATTGAAAGCATCAAACTGCACAACTCCATATCCCTCAAGGACTGAACTGAGTAGCAAGTCTAAAGCAGTGATTGGCTCTCCATATCTATGATGGCCTGGGGACTCCATGCATTGCATATTGGCATGCTTTAACACACCTGTGTTCATTCATGAAGGCTATAGTAAATACTTAATGAGACAAAACAAGTGTGTCAGCGGAGGGGAGGCACAAATGTGCTGAGCAACGGGGACTAAGATTGAGAACTGGTCTTCAATAAACTGAAGTCAGCAAATAGTTCTGCATGCTAGCCACCAGAGGTCAGCAATGCCTTACAAACTAAGCTCCTGACAAGGGCAACCCTGTTTACTTGCTGAGGGAGCGTTCTCACAATGTAGTTCACTAGACCATCGCGAGTACAATAATAGAAACAGGTCAGCCCTCAACATGGGGCTTTGTCTGATCTCTCTGCTCAGCTATCCGCGCCAGGTTATTTTTTGCCCAAGCAAGCTTTAAAAAGGCCTTTCTGTACAGAAGAGCCTGTAGCCTTGAAACGACAATCATTGCCAAAAAAAAAACGTGACAAGCTAAATAAAAAACAACAGAAAGGCACATTTAACACTCTCAGTTTCAGGAGGACTTTTCCCCCCCCCAGTGTCAGAATGTACTGTGCTAGAGTGCTGCCATGGAGACACCCTGCTAATGGGTGTGAGAGTGCTGGTCACATGAGCAGCCCAATGGTAAACAAGGTTCATTCATAATGTCGCCACACATGGTAGGACAACCTCTTCAGTAAACCCAGCAGACAACTCCCAAAGAGGGGCACTGCTGATAAGGACACTTACGAAACCATAGTATTTATGCAAGGCCACACTGTGCACTCAGGCTTTCATGCGTCACTCTAGAACTGCCTAAAATCTGATTTCTGTGTACCAACAATTTACTGATGACACCGTTTTTCTAAAAGAATAAGCATTACCTCATTAAGTATAGCAGAAGATGCTGGTCATGCTCCTTATTCTGGAACGTGTTGGGATATGTTTCTGCTAAGCCAGGACTATACTGTACTTTTCTGTGTGGGAGACATGCAGAACATTCCAGCAGGCGCTGTGTCACCCACAAATAGTTTCCCTTACACAGTCACTGTTATTTTTGTTTTTAGACAATGTACTTTATCAGGTTTAGGAGCGTGACTGGATTCTGTTACACTGGGCTTTCCTGGCTTGCTTCATGCCCTTATTTAACTCTGCTGGTTATATTTAGCTCTGTGTGCCGACCATAAAATTCTGCCAACAATGCAGTTTAAGTGGAAATGCGATAAGTGATACCTCATTAACAGGGGAAAAAAAAAACTCTAGGTCCTGCTCTACAGCAGCAACCCTTTCACCAATGACTATCAAAAGAAGAGTGATTATTCCCTTGGGACGCTAATCCTTTATTCAAGGGAAAACATCCTTCTAGGCAGTGTCATATCTCTTCCTAGTAATGCGAGTTATCTGTGATTCTGCTCTCTCTACATTCCTCAGGTCTTATTCACGTCTATGTCGAACGGAATGCGTTTCTATGGACTGAAATATTGTTGCCGTTGGGCAAAACAGTCCTATTTCCAAAACAGCAACTTCAAAGATCTGGTGGGGTTTCCCTATTGTTCAGCCTATTTCAAACATCACACCCAATAGGAACATAAAGTTACTCAAGAAAATAGTAAAGGGAAAGAATTTTTATATTATATATATATATATGTATGTGTATGTATGTATGTATGTATGTATGTGTGTGTGTATATATATATATATATATATATATATATAACATTAGAGAAGTTCTTGTGGCAGAAGTGGTCTGCTGCACTGAGTAGCACACAAATGCCAAGGTTTAAGCCATCATAGTAAGCTCTTAGTCACTCTCATGGCTGGTTTCAGTAAGGCGGACATGCCATGCATTAAACAGTGGTCCAAATGGTTTGGCCATGGCAAGATCAAAGACTGTAGTCTGGGGATCCTCGTTCAGGTTCGGCATAGATAATCAACAGCACAGCTGAAACTTAACACCACATGAAGTCTTGATTCATACCATCTGCGCCTCAGCCTAAGGTCCTATATAAGCCAGGCCACACATCTTATTCAGATCACAGTAGGAAAGTACAAAACGAATTGTAATGTGTACAGTACACTGAAAAAGTTAGTAAAAAAAAGACAGAACCTTATATAGCAACAGTTTGAATATTAGCAATGGTATGTGTGTGCAAGATGACGACGTCCCTTGTGCTATTCCCACCCTTCTCCCTTTTTCTGGAAATGGAAAACTGAGCAGTTCCCAAGGGTTAATGCCAGAAACAAAAAGTATGTGATAAATGACGCAAGGCCAGCAATGATGAGAAGAGCATTCCTAGACAGCAAGTTGGCTCGGAGTGCCTGTTTTTAAAAGGGCTGCGTCAAGGGGGGAGCCCCTGCTTTTCTTTCCAGGGAAGACCATCGAAGTGAGTGGAAAAGCGGGACCCCCCCACACACACACACATTCACACTATACGTGGGGCCTCCAGCCTTTCAGCTTTCTCTCACACATATACAAAGTGAATTTCCTTCAAATTCCAACGGCGTGTGGTTGTCCCCCAGCCCCTAACTCCCCCTTCCCATTTGCAGTGGGAAATGAAGTGACCTGACCATTGCGGGGCCCCCTTTTCCTGCTCAAACCCACGAAAGAGGAAAAGCCCTAGCATCCCAAAGCCGCATTTTCATCATCTCTACTGCAGAACAACGAGTGCATTTTCACCCCCACACCCCACCCCACCCGATTCGCCAATGCCTTTGGCGACGCACGTTCGATGGGCTGCAGAAACACTGGAGCTCTTATTCTGGCTATCAAGAGCTGGGCTAGGAAAACAGAAAACATTTCACAGGGAAAGGGCCCTGGGAGAGAAGCCATGGAGAGTGCACGAAGTGGGGATAACAGAGCCACATTCCTTACTATACACACACACACACACACACACACACACACACACACACACATCCACATACTGGGCAAGGTTTAAGGGGCCCCCACTTTCCATTTGGAAAAGCTGCATACTTAATGTCTTACCCACATAACTTATTCACTTTCAGAATAGTCTAGAGAGCTAGTCAAATCAGTTCCATCATTTAAGTTTGAACAAGTTGAATTTTTTTTTTTTTTTTTTTTTTTTTTTACACACCAAAGTCCCTTTAAAGAGAGACTTACACAAAATAGTAGGAGTAGAGCAAACTGTAGAAGCAACTGGCAAAGGCGCCAGTTTACAAGGGGCAGCAATGGATTAAAGTTTATGCCATAAAAGTACTGCACTGACACTACCATGAGAAATTCCTTCCACGTGGCAGACTTTCCTTTCTTCTTTACCTTCTCCACTAGTGATATGATCACTTGGCTGGAATGACTGTATATGCAACACATTCAGAACTTTAGACATGACTGTAAATTGGTCTGTCTAAAAGCCACTGACACAGAATAACTGCACTCACGTCAGCTGCTCTTCTAGTTAATACATGCTGACAGCTTACGTTTTCAAACTTTAGTAACCTGAGGCTACTTGGATTAGGACCAAGGGTTAAAGGTTTCAGAATTTTGGCGGTGTTTACCAACCCTTCAGCAACAAAAGTAACGCTAAAAAGTACCTTGATTCATTTGTTTACCAGGCAAATTTCATTTAGAAATGTTTTAAATCTTCAGGCAACACTGATGTCATACAAATATGAGTCAGTCAGTGAGTTTTTGCCATGATAACAGCATCATGCCTGTTATCATTTCATTCATCAATCAGTTAAGTGAGATCACAGTTTCATCAGGAATATTAAATTATAAATTTCATTTTACAGGAATCCACAGTTCTGACTGCTCATCTTCAAGCAGAGATGTTTATCAAAAGCTTGGAAGAGTCAAACCTCATCCTACAAATGTAAATACGTTGCAGCATACTTACACAACATATGACTAATGTTACTTTCTACCCCTGAGCGGCTCATTCAAAGACAACAGCTATTGCACCATCAGGTTGGGACTCTCTAGCTCACCATCTATCCACTATGATAACAGCTGCAGTATCACAATATTGATCATATACTGCAACATGCAGTAACAGTGAACCTGGTCAAAGCGAACCATAATCGCTAGTGACTGATTCAAAGTGAACAAAAGCACTTAAACATTACAGTGTCTCCATGGTCACAACACTGAGACACTGCTAAAAAAAGATGTTGGGTCAAAATCTTTTTCATGCTTTAGGCAGGTATATGATCACTGCTCCATTCATTCCAAGCCAGCAGGGAACACCTACCATCATCCAACTAGAACCACAGCGCTACAAAATGTTAGTTTGGTTAGTGAAACATTAAGGCAGCATCTGGAATAAGCAGCAAAAACAGAACTGAAAGTTTTCAGGGATCACAAGGGAAAGACGGTCATCACCCTATGTGTAAATATGTAGGTGGTATCATGAGGATGTTAGTCACTGTATCAAAGGGTGCGAGGTGATTTCAGTCAATAATAGTACTGTAAACATTTGTGTGCAACACTGGGTTTCATGAAAAGGAAAAATCTTGTCTCTGAAAAAGTTCACTGCCAAATCCTGAACACTTACCATTACTCCAGACGATTTTAAAGGCTACAAGTGTTTGCGTCATGCTTACTGGCGGGGCTTCATTTGATGCCAATAAAACAACGCAGCGGAATCATTTATGACTTAATCTTAGGCCAACAGTAATCATATTTACCAGTCATTAGGCTACATGGTCTTTAGGCCCAGACAGCAATGTAATTGGAAGCTGCACTATTTGAGCTTTGAGATTTAAAGGAAGTCCCAGAGTCACAAAGAAATCTGGGGCAGCTAGGGATCTTGTGAACTGTGAATCTGCTGTGTTTCAGCAATGAAGTTGCTGCTGAAGTTCAAAGCCTGATCTTGAACTGAGTGAAAGGTCTAAAGTGGTAGACTAGACCTCAGGCGGTGTCAAACAATACTTCAAAGGAACCTGTGCTGACGTAGTTGTGATAAATGGCCCACTGGTTTGTCCTTGCTGTTTGTTTTCCTATCTCTCTACCCTCTAGTTAACTGTGTAGGCTCGACGTCAAGTAGATTCGCTCTGCTGAGAGACCAGTTGGAAGGAACTGGCTCCGCCCTGCTCCAGAGTCTCAGCTATGTTTTTCACAGGGAGGTGAAGAGGCCTGTCTGCTCTGGACCCAGCCCACCGTGCTCCACAGTGCTGCAGCGGCGCATTCGGTGGGATATTATGTAAAGGAAACGGAGAGCATAGCTGAGCGGTGAGTCATGCTGTTTACTGGTAAGAGCGAGGACGAACGGCAGGGAATCACACCCTCCCAAACTGACGTTTCCTGGAAAATCCCGTTGTTTCGCGGGGCGGAAGGAAAAGTACGGGGAACGGGGCTGGCGTGATCGGCGGAACTTTCTGCGGATAGGGAGGAGAAGTAGATATCTGAGCAAAGCTACTTTTTTTTTCCCAACTTGGGACGCAGGGATTCGGAGGAATGCGAAGCATGCACAAAACAAAGACAAGCCCATCCAGAATGTACAACGGGAAGCTATTACACCGTGGGCAACGAGCAGAAAGCAGCGAACACAATCCCTGAGGAAGAACATGTGTAGCATGACTATTTTCCGCTGCCTTGCAAATCCAGCAGATCATACAGGTGTTTGAAGCAGACCAGTTAAATAAACCCAGCTCTTGAAAGAATATCAAATCTGACAGTTCTGCTCTTTAGTATGTCGGCCTCTACAGTCTGGAGACTGACAGTTTAATCTCTTAGTATAGTGAAGCTATAAGGGGTTATTTCACAGAGCAGGACTTCCAATTACGCCAAATAACTTAAGCCCAAAATCGAGTGTGTCCAATTACAGGAGAAATGAAGGACATTCTTATTGCACAATCCTCACATTGCACTTAAATTATCCAGTTTACTGAGAACTCTATTTTGTAAAACACTTTGCTGCTTCTTTTTTAGCATAAACATCAAGTCACCCAAAAGAATTCTTAGCTCCAGACGGGCCATCCACAGCCCAAAACCACAGTGTGGCACGGTTACTCCTCTCAGATGCAGGAATTGGTGAGAGTAACAGGAAAAGGGCAGGGTGCAGTTGGCACATCACGGCTCCGACACCCCCACAGAGCTCACACTGGGACCAAGAAAGAGCTAATGTATCCCTTACCCACCCTAATCAAGATGCATTAACACGGCCATAATTCAGACATGCTGACTGACTGTCTGTGTTCTTGCTTATGAAATAGTCAGATACTGGCCAGTCATCCGCCTCAATCCTGCTAATCACCGGCTTCTAGGATTCCGCAACAACAAATGTGACCCCTGACCCTTCCAAAGTGAAATTAGTCAGAATGGCTAAACTTTGTCTCATGATGACTAAAGCTAATATTGCTGCTTCTGTAAAGACTTGCTCAAATAGAAAGTTTCAGGCTTTGGAGTTCCCCCATGTTTCACTCTGAGTCATTTAATTCAGCAGCCACCACTTTTTCATTCACTTTCAAAGCCTGTTCTGAAAAACCACAAAGAGTACAGTAAGCATCCGGTTCATTATACCCAGATGTGTAGTTCTTACCACAACCTTTGCTAAGCTCACATCGCTGTGTCCTCTTTAGACACTTAATACACTGTGGATAAATATCACAACTCCGATTTACTCTGACCTCCAGCAAGACATGTGACCAAGCCCTGGAAATCAAAGCTGCGTGAGTACAGGCCGCTACTAGCAGTGAGGACAGGGCTGTGTGGGCTTTGCTGGTGACCAGCCCACGTGTGCATCTTATGATGGAGACCAGCATGCGCTTCCTCTCAGCCTCTTCTAAAAGAGGCAGTCAGACAACGCAAAAGGTGTGGGAGGTCAACGCCAGACACCTCGGCCGCTGTGAGTCAGACATACCCTCAGACGAGGTCACACTGCCTGCGTACAGAATGACATAAAGAGGAGCAATGGGGTGGACCTCCTCCAAAATTTTCCAAATAAATCATGATGGCAAAGGTCATCAATGAGCGAATACACATTCTAACCTGAGCCATGTGCTTGGCAGCAAAATAGGAAGTTGCTTTGCTTTTTTGCTTACTACTTACAGACTAATGGAACATACTCTATGAAGGCTTAAAGTGCAATCTCAGCCCAGCAACTGTTTGTGTGTGTGTGTGTGTGTGTGTGTGTGTGTGTTCCCATTTAAAAATGAAATCATCATTGCCGTTGCTTCACACTGTGATCACAGCCAGCCCAGCAGATAGAATTACGATACGCTTTCATAGGAGGTAGACCCCCCTAATTTATAGCAGCAGAAACTTACGTAGAGAGCTTGAGCAGAACAGTTTATCTCAAGAGCCAGAGTATTACAATAAAACTAAAGGCCAGACTTCACCACTAACAAAGATGGAGAGAGTACTCCTGGATGGTGGCCTTTTCTCAATTCTCCATAAATGGACATGTTTCAGACATAACATACAGTGTCTGTTTCAGACTTGAGGGCATTCGGAAAAAAAAATGCAGTGCTTAAGTTGAGGGTACCGGGGTTTTGTCACTTGAAAGAGGCAAGTGACAATTCTTTTATCACATGTGGAAATGAATCACATTATCCAGTCATGACTCACTTTTCCTATGAGGGCGTTGCTCTAGTACTAGCCACGCCACATTAAAAAATGGACTATTGTCCAGTGCTCTTGAATGTGAAGTCTGCAGATTTACTGCACATGAAGAAATGTCTGATAAGGGTCTGAGTGGGTTTCTCGTGCTCGTTACAAGAATGTCTCTAGGCCAGCACTTCCCTCAGATACTGTAAAACTGGCATGTCCACATAAGGAACTGGACTATTAATAGTTTACTGTTATAAAGGACAGGATTGGTTACATGAACGACTGACTGTGCTGTAAGGCCTGGCCAAGAGTATGAGAGGGAAAGGCTGGCCACGGTAATGACCTTCTTTCGTAAGATCGTCTGAAAAGCGAGTGAAAAAAAAAACACACGCAGTGAGTGAACTCCCACAGCACATCTGACATAACGTCACCCTGAACTCAGCACACGCACGGAGCGCGAGGTGAAACACCACGACATTCCCCTTATAATAAACCCCTACTCTCTCTACAGCTCAGACTGGGGGGCTTCAAAACTTCAGAAAATGTCAGAAAAAAGCCCCCTGCACATCGTGGGAGTTGGCTGCTGTGCCCTTTGTCCCATAAATCCTACAGGGCACACCACGTGTTTATTTCCTTATGTCGTAATTCTAAGGATTGGTTACTCAAGGAGAAACGTACAGCAAAGTTACACAAACACCTTCAAAAAAACAAATAATAAAAAATAAAAAAACAAGAGGAAGCATCCTCGCTCCACAGTGCCATACTGAACAGCGTGTTTACCTTTTTCCTCCCTTCTAGAGTCCTTTTTCTTACAGAAAATATAACAAGATGTTTCTTTTTCGAGTTTAGTGAAATAAAACTGTTAAACGTGGCTCTCTGTGTGTCAGGTCTGGTCTTCTCAAGCTCACACATGTTAAAAAACATTTTAAAAACTATATATTATTTTTATAAACTTTAAAAACTATTATATAAGAGTAACATGCTGGGAAATATACTTCAGCTCTACTGAAGTTCAATGATACAGTACAGAAGAATCTGGAAAGAGCTGGAGAAGGTCCGTCATGGTGAGGACATCAGAGGTTTTCGATGGGAATTTCAAAACATCTCCCACCGAAACAGAAAAAAACAGACTCGTGTACGACCACCAAGACGACCACCAGCTTACCTCGTGAGCGTGGAATTTCTCGCCGGGCGCGTGCTCCTCGCCTAGAGGGGGGTTTATCCTACAGGGTAAAAGGGGGGCTTGCCGTGACTCGCAGCAGGTCTCGGGTCTGAGTTGTCGGGTCTCCGCAGCCGAGCCGAAAAGGAGCCGCGAGCTCCGTTAAACTACAAAAACAACAACAGTGTACCAACATTCCACTCTCCGCTTCCGCAAGCACGCGCGTCACCGGCTCCTCGTGACCGCCCCCTCCATTCATGAAAATAACTTTCTGCTGACGTCAGCCAGGCGGGAAAAAAAACTAGGGGAGGCCAGAAATAGACGCAGCTGGTGAATTCTTTCAGAGAGAGAGAGAGAGAGAGATTAAATCTGGAAAAATGAAAAATATATTGATTGGACGTACGCTAAGCAAGGTGGAGAAGCAAAAGATGAAGAGAAAGAAAGAAAGAAAGAAAAAAACCTACATTTTGACATTTTTTACCAGGACGGAGAAAACAGCTGGTGAATTCTTTCAGAGAGAGAGATTAAATATGGAAAAATGAAAAATATATAGATTGTACCAACACTGAACAAGGTGGAGAAGCAAAAGATGAAGAGAAAGAGAAAGAAAGAAAAGAAGAAAAAAAAACATACATTTGGGGGGAAAACTAGGGGAGGCCAGAAATTGACGCAGCTCAGAGAGAGAGAGAGATTAAATCTGGAAAAATGAAAAATATCGATTGTACGTATGCTGAACAAGGCGGTGAAGCAAAAGACGCACCAAAAGAGAAAGAAAGAAAAAAAAACGTAAATTTTGACACTTTTAATCTGCTTTGGTCAGTCAGGACCACTTAAAGCACTTGTCTGGCTCAGGATTACTGCTGAACCTACATAGGAACTGATTCTGAGGAATATGTCATATCCAGCCCTCACATTTCTCTAGAACTTTTTAGCATATGAAGCACTTTATCTCTGGTATGTGGCAGTAAAAAGGGAGTCAACAGCGCCCTCTGCCTGACAGGCCAGACCTGCTAAGTTGTAATAACATGGCTGTGGGAATGCCTGCCATGCTTCTGCGGGAGCTGCATTCCACATTTCCACAGAGTTGCATACTGCAAGGCAAGTCAGCGTTTAGAAAAGTCCTACCTCAACCACTTACTCCTCATAAAATCTACTTTTGAGTTCCTTTACAATGCACAGGCTAGAGTTTTTGTTCAGCAATTTGGCATGTCTTTTATAAAGTGAAGTGGCCCCTTATAGTCACCACAGCACAGCACACAGTGTGAACAATGTGAAATTCCTTCTCTGCATTTAACCCATTCACCAAGTGAAGCAGAGGACAGCGCCCAGGGAGCAGTGTGTGTGATCAGTACTGTCCCGTCCTCAAGGGTACCTCAGTGGTGCCACTAGCAGACCTGGGATTCAAATCCATGACCTTCTGATTGCAGGGGAAACTCCCTAACCACTAGGCCACCAGCTGTCCCAGTACTCTAACCCAGTGGTTTAGAGTATTACATCCTGAAGCTTATTATTCTGTAACTACAGGGAAGACAATGCAGACTGTTATTACGGGGTAATAGGGGTGGAGGTGCAAATCTGGTCTCCCGGTGGCTCCTGGCCCTTTAAGGGATTAAAGTAGTGAATTTTCTTGAGCAAATACTGGACCTCAACCAATTAGTGACTAGATACTGATGTGCCATCTCATTTCCCTTTAAAGGAACTGACTAAGTGTAGGCTGGATCCACTGTGGCTGGAGGTATCATGCCAAATTAAGTGGCTCATTCTTTCAGCCCTGCCTCTGAGTGACTCAACACACGTGCATTTTGTTCTTTTGGGAGACATATGGATCTAATCGTGCGCTGGTGTGCTGGATTATTTCATGCACATCCTAAGTCGAGTGCAAGTTGGCGGGATGAGTTGAGCAATGGCATTTGCCTTTTGGGTGGCTTTCGCTGCAGAGTGATCAGAAAAACTCTCAGATCTCTGCAAGTTGAGGAAAGACAAGTTTACAGTAAAACTACTGCCTGCACTAGACTCACGACTCATTTCTTATATGTGAATGTTTGCTGGGCCTGTGCGTTCCAGAAAAAGCTGTTGTAGCAAGATCATTAAATCACCACAGTGGAAGTATGATTGAAGTACTGCCAGAAAAAGGGTGCTGTTCAGGTGCATTTTTGTACAACAGGGTACAAACACTGTAAATGTACCCACAAAGGTGTGGCAGTGATCTGAAGGTCCAGTTATGTATTATACATTAGTTTTTAATTTTTTACCTTAAATTAATGTTAACTAAGTTAATGCCACCCAAAATACATAACTGCAATGGAATATGCTGCAATTATGTTCCCTTACTAAAGATACTGAGGACACACTCTCAAGGTACCACCCATATGACAGTACTCTTTTTTTCTGAGAGTGTACTGTTTCCAAATGCTGTGGCATTTGGTCATCAGATGTATCCAAAACTCCAACACACTTAAGATTTGTCCAGAAAGAACACTTGTTGAATGAGGAACAAAAAAAAAACAAACAGAAATGTAAATCACTGTGAAATTATAACATTAAGCGGGCGAGATCCCAGTGTTTTGGACATTTTTCCTCAATAACACTGAGTCATAACCGCATATGAGTGGTTTGGGGAGAAAGAGCTTATTTGCAAAATACTTCTGCAGGTTTATGGACTTCCCTTGTGACACTGCCTTTAAATTTGGAGCTTTGACTAAGCATTCCACTGACCTCATCGAAATATGCCTAATATGAAAAACACTTTATGTAACAAGTCGGTGTGGCGCAGACAGATGGCGGAGCACCAATTTTGTGCATGGCCGCTTTCAGTTACTCTCGGTTATCAAGAGTGGGTGATAATGCTTACCTTTGGCCACTATTTAAAAAGGACGATTACATCTGAGCCACATGTTGCGTTTGCTTTTAATATCCTTTCCTTGAATAGGTCTGTGTGGGGAGAAAGCAGCAACACTGTGGTCAGCTTGCAGTAATGTGTGAGTGGCACGCTTTCTCAAGGTACAGGGATGCATTTCCATATAGCCTTCATACAACTGTACCTAAGTCAAGCTGTGTGTTTTCATCACAGAGGTCAGGTTACAAGCACATGTTGTTTTCAGCAAGGCCTTTACTGAGTTTGCTCTGTGGTGTTCTCTTCTGGGTGAAAGTTCTGTTTTCTTTTGTCTGGCAGGCACAAGTAATGTCTGTTTCCATGCCTGACATCATTTTGTAATGTGAGGATTCTTGGAAACCTTATTCCTTGTAACTCCCTAAGCGCTGCAGTGTGGCAACAGTGCCACTCAGCACTGTTCCCTTTACCAGAGACTGTTTCACATGTTAATATGTGCATCATTTTCTCTTGGTGTGTTGACAATTACAGAAAAAATTGTGACTGTTGCTATAATTATCCCTGAACTTCGCAAGAAAACGTCTTTATTCAATTTCTCTTGAAGCGTCATGTTTTATTCAACATGAGGTAAATGTGATCCATTGGAAGAACACTGCTGACTAACATGAAAAAAACTTGGGCAACAGTAGGGGAACATTTAGTAAGAGATTATTACAATATGATTCTCTGTTTACTAAGCAAGTTTTAATGGGGTGTGGGTGTGTGTTATTAAAACTCTTATGAGAAAATGTTGAAATCCGGGCACAGTTTTGCAGAAGATGTACGGAACCTGCAAACAGAGTGTGAAAGTATATAGAAGTGTGAAACTTGTCTAGTAATTACACCAGGATAACTGATTTCTACATATTGAGTGAATAATCAGTCATGGGTGTGATTATTTATTATGCATAATTCAAATAGCCAAATGCAACAATCAGCCATAATGTTAAAACCACCTGTCTAATATTGTGTAGGCCCACTTTGTGCTGCCAAAACAGCTCTGACCTGTTGAGGCATGGACTATACAGGGGTGGGCTGTGATGTCTGGCACCAAGACATTAACAGCAGATCCTATAAGACCTGTACGTTGGAGCAGACTAGTTTGTCCAGCACATCCCACAGATGCTGAGGAATTTAGAGGCCAAGTTAACACTGTGAATTCTTTGTCATGTTCCTCAAACAATTCCTGAACAATGTTTGCACTGTGGCAGGGTGCATTGTCCTACTGAAAGAGGTTGCTCCCATAAAAACAATACCGTTGTTATGGAGGGGTGTACTTCAGCAACAATGTTTAGGAAGGTGGTACATATCAAAGTGACATCCACAAGAATTCCAGGACACAGGCAGAACATTGCCCAGTGCATCACACTGCCTCTGCTGGCTTGCCTTCTTCCCATAGTGCATCCCGATGCCACCTCCTCCTAGATAAATGACGCACATGCACCCAGCTGTCCACGTGATATAAAAGAAAACACAATTCTTTAGACCAGGCCATCTTCTTCCATTCCTCCATTGTCCAGTTCTGATGCTCATAAGCCCACTGTAGATTCTTTCAGTAATGGACCGTGGTCAAACTTCGAGGACTGATTGTTCACTTACTGCCAAAAATGTCCCACTCTTTGACAGGTGCCTTTGTAATGAGATCATCAGCATTACTCCCTTTGACTGTAAGTGGTTTATATGTTATGGCTGATTTGTGTATGTTATAGGTCACCTGTTATTTAATGTTATTATTGTTACTCTTAACTACCACCAACACCACCACCAATAATAATAATAATAATAATAATAATAACAACAACAATCATCATCATCACCATCATAATCATAATCATAATCAGAATCAGAACCAAAATCATAATAATCATAATAATACAAACCCGAATCAGAAAAACTTGGGACGGTATGAAAAATGCAGATAAAAAGTTATTCTTAAATTTACTTTGACTTTTGTTTCATTGCAGACAGTTTGAACCCAAGATATTTCTTGTTTTGTCTGGGCAAGGGTTTACTTTGGCAAACTTTTGTTAAGCTCTACAATATGGAGTTACATTCACAAATGCTACTTGAAACTTTACAGTGCAGAAAAGTGCATTGAGATTTTAGAGCAGCATATGCTGCCTTTGAGATAACATCGTTTTCAGGAAGATTTATGCATTTTTCAATAAGACAATGCAAAACCACATTCTGCACACATTACAAAGGCGTGGCTGTGGATGAAGAGGGTATAGGACTTCTCTGCCTGGAGTCCTGATCTGTCCCCAGTAGAGAACATGTGAAGAATTTAAAAACGAAAAATGTGACGACAACCCCGTACTGCTGTGTTTGCCGGATGAACGGGATAAAATAACACCTGAAATGTTTCATCGCTTGGTATCCTCAGCGCCAAAATGTGCTTTAAGTGCTATGAGAAGGAATAGCAACGTTACAAAGTGATAAATCTTTTAACTTTTTTTGGATGGTGTTGCAGGTCTGAAATGCTGGAATGGATGTATATTAATAATAACTGTCTTTTTTATTTGCATTTTCCATACTGTCACAACTTTTTCTGATTTAAGGTTGTAATCTTTAATTGTAAGCTCCCTCACATTTTCATGACACCTCAAATTAATTAGGTTTGAAACTTAAATCAGAATCAGA
Source organism: Brycinus macrolepidotus (assembly GCA_037974445.1). NCBI lineage: Eukaryota > Metazoa > Chordata > Actinopteri > Characiformes > Alestidae > Brycinus > Brycinus macrolepidotus. The sequence goes on along the minus strand of JBBPCZ010000148.1, from coordinate 9,828,002 downwards.
AAATTTTCTTGAAAATGCTCACTCACTCATTTTCAGTAACCGCTTAATCCTCACCAGGGTTGCAGGGACCCAGAGCCTATCCCGGGGCCAATGGGCACGAGGCAGGGACTCACCCTGAGTGAGCCAGCCCACCACAGACTCAGAAATGGCTTAGTACTTAATACACTATGCTGTATACACAAAATGCTGTGGTCAGTAAGAGAAATGGATGTAAATAATATAAATAAAATCACTGCTGAAGTTTACTAGTTGCCCGCATTCTCCAAGACAGTAAACTGTGGGGGGCAGCTGGTGGCCTAGTGGTTATGGAGTTGCTCCTGTGATCAGAAAGTTGTGGGTTTGAATCCCAGGACTGCTAGGAGCGCCACTGAGGTACCCTTGAGCAAGGTACTGTCCCCACACACTGCTCCCCGAGCGCTGCGTTCCTGGCTGCCCACTGCTTCACTTGGTGAACGGGTTAAATGCAGAGAAAGAATTTTGTGCTGGGGTGTGTTCATGTATGAGAAAATGGACACTTAGTTAACACAAATAGTGGTTTGAGTTTACTAGTTTAACGCAATCAGTGGATTGAAAATAGTGGTCAAAGAAATCCAAAATAAGCACATTTTAAATAACAGATCAGTCTCTTAATTAGCTATCCTAATGCATAAACTGTACGTCACCATCTGCTATCTAATCAGCTATAAATATAGCAAAGCAGAAACACCTCATTTTTATTATCAGTGTGTGAATCATGACTAAAACAAGCTGTCTGACGTCTATGAGAGCCAGAAACAGATCTCTACAATGAAATCTGACAGTGTGTAGGGGGTTCAGTAGCAACACAATTACAGTATAAATAGAAATTATTATGAAAAGCGCAGCTCACTGTAATCTAGTGAAACTCCTGTACAGGAGGGGGCGCCACACAGACACCTGAGAGCTGGACATGCACCCAGCCTCACTGAGAAAGGAAAGATCTATCATGGGACAACGGCAGTGAGAAACAAAGTAAGTTCTTCTTGTGAAAAAACCGTCCTACAGGTCACCTGAATAGACAGACATGTTCGAATATATGGGATTATTAGTCACTGGCACAAATGCCCAAATCTATATATATCTTTGTGATGGTTGCCCTGCATGTTAAATTCTATTTAGCCGGTTAGCTGTAGTTGAGGCTAGCTCACCCCTCAGAGGAACCTCCTACTGCATTACTGACAGAATTACAGCTTTTATTGTTTATTAATATATGTCCTACAGCAAACATTACTTCACAGAATGAAAGACTATATGACCCTGTTGTGGACACTGTGAGTAAGAGCCTGGAGAATCAGTTCAGACTCTCAGCTTCAGAGAAAGTCCTCTGTTTACTGATGACGCTTTGTTGTTTATGTTTTATCCCGAGTCAGTTTAGCTATCAGTTTAGAAATCGGTATTTAGTGCTCATTTTGTTCATTTTTATTTACACAAAAATAAAAAAAAATGTAAAAATATCCGGCAATCATCACTTGCTTACCAAAACTCGACACAAATTAGAATAGTTTTCTTTTTACTCTTCGGTTGGGGCGTGTTTCCCAAACAGAGCTCTCTCTCTCTCTCTGTATATGTATATGCATATATACATATATGTGTGTGTGTGTGTATATATATACATATATATATATATATATATATATGTGTGTGTGTGTGTGTGTG
>JBBPCZ010000148.1:9796783-9809266 GCA_037974445.1 Brycinus macrolepidotus | reverse complement strand
TGTGTGTGTGTGTGTGTGTGTGTGTGTGTGTGTGTGTGTGTGTGTGTGTGTGTGTGTGTGTGTGTGTGTAAAATGCTAGATAGAACCTAATGATATTTAATGCCTGTGTGTTCCAGCAGGGTAAAAGTGGAGGAGTGTGTGTGGCCCCTTCTTACAGGCCCTACTTGCTGGCATTACTCACTCACCAGTCTAACTGGAACACTTTGCATCAGTGCATCAGCACGTTGCTCAACAGGTCCAGAGAGCACAGGTGAGAATGCTCACTTCAGCCCCACAAGCTGCTTCACATCATGCAGTGAGTGACGACATAATATGTGACAATTGTTCTTGCAGGGTTGACCCTTCCTCAGCTCTGGACTTCCTGTGGGCCTGCAGTCACATCCCTCGCATCTGGCAGGGCAGAGACCAGAAAACTCCACAAGTAAGAAAAGGAGCTAGTTCGGTCAAAATAAATTAATAATAAATATTAAATTAAAATGAATAATAATATAAAAAATACATGTCATATCACAAACACAAGGGTGTTTTCTAATGAAACGTCCAGTGGAATTTTAGGCTTAATGCATGTTTACTTTAGAATATTGATCAACTTGTTTCATACTGTCCTTATTTCAGGTTTTGATCTGTTTATTTTACATTAGCAATAACTTTGTTTCCCCAACAGAAGCGTACCGAGAAGTTTGTGGTGAATCTGAACGCTGACGAGCTGATCAGTCTGGTGGACCTCATTCTGTGTGAGTCGGAGCTGAGCTGGCGGGACACGGGCCAGGCTAAAGGCACACTGGACCAGGCCTCCTGCTCACTCATCCAGTCGCGTTTACCCCTTCTCCACAGTTGCTGCCAGGGTAACCTGCAAAGCATCTGCAAAGTCTCTGAGTATCTCGTCAACTGTGTCAAGAAGTGGGGAGACAGGTATGGGTTCTTTCTGAAGATGCTTTTGGTGTTTCAAAATATGGTACATAGCAAAAAATGCTTTTCCATTTCCTTTTAACACAAAATGCAATTCTACTGGCTATTAGGATTTGCTGCTTGGTGTAGCATCATAACATTCCCTCTCCACTTGAATAACCAGTCCCCCTCACCCAGGCTCCACACACTTCACACTCTTACAGTCACAACTGGCTTTTTACATACGGATGCCTCCGGCTAATTTAGTGTTAGTGATGTAACTGTGTCTGTGACTGATTCAACCGAATCCTTTTTCATTAATGTTAACAGGCACTGTGAAATAATTGGACTGTATATAAGATTGGTCTATATTCTGTCCTCACTAGTCAACTGCTGGGCATACAGCTAAAAAGGCTCCAGTAATATCCAGAGTCACAGACTTTAAGTTTAAATCTTTATTGAAGGAGTCAACATCCAAAGTAGTAGATGTGCACTAATTTTAATATTTGAGGATCCTTACAAATTTGGTTAACCTCAGGGAAGACGAAAGCAAAATAAATAAATAAGATATAAAAATAAAAAATGACAGGAGGGCTGTTAGGAGGCTAAAAAAACACATAAATGTAGTAACACGCAGAGGAATTCCTTATATTATTCAGAATAAAACGTTTTATTATTCAGAAATAGCCAAAGGTATGCAAAATGTTTTCGTTTTGATGACTAACAACTATTCAGTTGAGTTAATCAGCTAAAACTAGAGCTACTTCCTAAGTTGAGCTAGTAGGCTAAAATATATGCAAACCAATACAAGATTAAATACTGATGAGAATTTGTCATCTTCTATTTTCTATTTTCATTCTTTCTAGACCTAGCTAACATCAGCTAGTGTAGTTGTTTAGCAAAAAGCCACACTAGAACCCTGTCTCTGCATTTTCAGATGCATTTATGTTCAGTCTGTTGTGTTTTGTAGTGATTTATAATATACACTTATCACCTACAAATGCAAGCATCACATTTAAGAGCCCTGTTAAAACATAAAATGGCACTTAATTAAATTTTTAGTCTGTATATTTCCAGAGTCTTCATGTAATGAAACATAATGAATATGCAAATACTCTAATACTGTCGCATCAAACGGTTAACCGAGTACTCAAGTACCCACTAAAGAATATATTACTTGCTTGTGTTTTGCAAGCTTCAGATGTCCTTGTAGCTATAATGGTGTTATAAAATCTGAATAAGTGGCAATTAGCATGGCGGTAATCAAAAACACAAGCTACTTACAAAATGAATTACAGGGTTTATGCATTAAACATTGCATTGAGCTGTGGAATGACATGAGTTTATGAACAACAGCACCAGTGTCGCTCAGAGTTCAGCATAAGCCCCAAGCCACTGACTGTACTGTCGCATTCCATATTTTTGCAGAAGTAGCACGTTCATGCCCCACGTCTCTTAATAGAGAAGAAAAAAAGATAACACCCCACTCTCCATAAATATTGTACCCCTTCTGCCACTCATTTTACAATCCCAAATCAGAAAAAGTTGGCATGGAAAATGCAAATAAAAACCAGTTATTCTTACATTTACTTTGGCTTTTATTTCATTGCAGACAGTTTGTACCCAAGATATTTCATATTTCATCTGGTCAACTTAATTTCAGTTGTTAATACAGATCCATTCCTGCATCTCAGGCCTGCAACACATTCCAAAAATTTGGAATGTGGGGCGATTAAGGGCTAGTAATGGGAAAAAAAAAGATCGGTATCCACAAAAGGTTGAGTCTTTGAGAAGCAAAGATAGGCAGAGGATCTCCAGTTTGTCAACAAATGGAAGAGAAAATTATTAAGAAGTTTAAAAACAATTTTCCTTAAAGAAATATTTCTCCCTCTGTAGTGCATTATATCATTAAACAATTCTAGGAATCTGAAGGAATTTCAGTATGTAAACGGCAAGTGTCTAAGCAGAACACCTGTGATCCCAACGCTTCATCACTTGGTGTCCTCAGCGCCAAAACATCTTTTAAACGTTGTGTGAAGTAATGGCAACATTACAAAGTGATAAATGCTTTACTGTCCCAACTATTTTTGTAAGGTGTTGCAGGCCTGAAATGCAGGAATGGATCTGTATTAACAAATGAAATGAAGTTGACCAGACGAAACATGGAATATCTTGGGTTCATATTGTCTGCAATGAAATAAAAGTCAAAGTAAATTTAAGAATAATTGTAGGATTTTTTTTTTCCTTCTCACATTTTCCATACCGTCCCAACTTTTTCTGATTTGGGGTTGTAGTTTGTGAGCTGGGTGAGCTGCGTAATTAGCTCTTGTGGTGTGAAATGCGAATCGGGGAAAGTTGCCCGTTGCTCTGATCTTGGTCAGCTCCCTCGCCGCAGGCTAATGAAGGCAGAGAGGATTAATTCTCCCAGCTTCTTCTCACCCGCGCTGTGACTAGGCCCTCGATGGGGCCTGTCCAAGATCACAGGGCAGCTCCTTTAAGCGAAGGCCAGCCCCTCTTTCATCATCACGCCTGTGGTTATGAAAGCTCCTTAACGAGGAAAAGACTTCAGCCAAGATCGGGCGAGGAAAATTAATAGCGAGAATCGTAATATTTTAAATCTGGCTAAGCTGTCTAGCAGCTAGCGGTGAAAATAAGGGTGGGCATAAAAAAAATAAAAAAATAAAAAAAACAGGGCACAACGCAAATGTTTGGTCTTGTGTAGGATAAACAGTTCTCTTTTGGCTTGATGTTCACTCCATGTCAAGCTGTCTGAGAGAACAATACTAGATTAACACGGGTAAGCCACAATTAGCCTCTAAAGCAGGAAAAAGCAGTGGGGTTTGGTCTTGGGGCCAGCTGTTCTTTTTAGTCTAGTAATAACATGCAGGCTTTGTTGAGAGTACAATGTCATCTCTGGTTGGTATTTATTGCCTCTTTCCTTCCAGAGCAGCTTTTCTGTCCCATCTGTGTTTTGGGGAAAATAATTTGTCTCTGTGGACTCTTTACTTTGTCTGTCCTGGCTTCTTCTGACCTAGTTAAAAAGACTGTAGAAGGACGCTTCTGTTTTTTTGTCTTTTGTACATTGTGTTTACATGTGCACATTCAACAATGATTCCAAAATCTAAAACCCTTTACCTTGCTCTTAGCAGCTAATCATGGAGCAATTCATGCAATACTTCATTCATTTTTGGATAATGTAAAATTTCCTCTTATCCCAGTTTCAGAGAATGAAGTTGCAGGTTCTTGTCTTTTGCAGTGTGATGAGCAGAAGGTGTGAGAACTTGCTGCTACAGATCTACCTGCACTTCCCCGAGGTCATCCAGCATGTGCGTATGCCCGATGCCACCCTGAGTGGCGAGGCTGCTGCCGATGGAAGCACTTGCAAGGTACTGAGCAAGAGATCGCAAAAGCAAGCTAACTTTAGATCATCTAGTTTGAGTTTGTGACTTTGAGGCACGTGCGACTCGGTTTTTAACCAGGTCACTTTCTGTGACTAATATCTGGATTGTATTTCATCTGACAAGTAATATGCAAATCAGCTCACAACCAGCAACCATTTGCCTGTGCTCGGCCTTATTTTTCTATGCAATTAAAAAGGAAAGCACAGTTTTGTGTAACGGAGTCATGGTTTGCAAGAAGATGTTAGGAATATTTCTCCTAATGTTTAATCACCATCATTACTTTCCTTGTATTGTAAGTCACTTTGGATAAAAGCATCTGACAAATGAATGTAATGTAATGTTTCATTAGCCACATGTGATTAAAACTGTAGTGAACTGTAGTGAGACTGTGAAAAATGATGAGGCAACATAATGTTTAACCAAACTGACACTTTATTTAAACTAACTGGCTCATCCAAAGTGGGCTACAGAATTAAAATTGAACTCAGAGGAGAAACTCATGACCCGGGGAGCAGTGATGTCCACATTAAGTGGCGGCAGTCTGAAGGGTGGGCTCTTCCATAAGCTGAACAGCAGGGGGAGGTGCCGTGCTGGAAGGGGTTTTGGTTTTGAATGTGTCTTGGAGAGACGGATACATTTACACACTGTAACGTGGCTCAAATGAGCTGAAGTGGTTTGAGCAAACAGATTCATGTCCATTTTAAATGCATCTCGAGTGAGAGTTTATACCTGTGTTTTTATGTGGCTTGCTTTACGCAGATGTAATCCTAATACTGATAAGATGCGTGCAGTGCCAGTTGTAAATGGAGTCTGTGTGTTAATGTTGCCTGATAGTAAAGGTACTATTAGAGGGGCATGGGAAAACTTGTGTCAGTTTGAGTTTTTTGTTAAACTGTTACTTTAAATTTGTCTTTGTTAAAATTGTCCTCTGTTAAACTTACTGTATGGGTCTGTGTTTGGTATGTTCTTACAGCTGGACGTTCTAGTGCATCGTCTCATCACCCTTCTGGCTGATACTGGAGAGTCCAAATCAGCTGAGAGCCGTGTGTCAGATGCAAACTTGGCCTGCAGAAGGCTAGCCGTTTCCCACCCCGTACTTCTGCTCAGGTGCACAATCCTGTTTCGCAATATAAAGCACAGAATTAGGAGAGTTAAAGGAAAACCTCTTTCCAAAATGCTCATGCATCTAGAGGGAGCCAGACTGCATTGCCTTAACTGCATATTAATTGTTCCCTGGTGTTTTTGGTTTAGTACTGGCAGCATTAACACATTATTTTAATTCCTGTAAAAGTAGTTGGTCTTAATGGTGTCGAGTGATCGAGCAGGTTCAAACCCCACTTTCTACCATTGTGTCCTTGAGCAAGACACCTAACCCTCAGTTGCTCCAGGGGGACTGTCCCTGTAAGGGCATCTGCCAAATGTCGCTTTACTTTCCTTTACTTCACTTATTTTAATGTTCTGAGGCTGAGGGTTATGTGGATCAAAGAGCAATTTCTGTCTTCAGGCATCTACCTATGATTGCTGCCCTACTGCATGGCCGAATCCACCTGAACCTTCAGGAGTTCAGGCAGCAGCACCACCTGACTTTCTTTAGTGATGTGCTGGCCATCCTAGAGCTGCTGCAGCCTCTAGTCTTCCACTCAGACCACCAGAGGGCACTGCAAGACTGCCTGCTCTCCTTCATTAAAGTCCTACAGGTACTTTGACTGAATTTAGTGAACTTCATAAAACAAAACTAAACATTTTTTTTCTTTCTTTTTTCCAGTTGAAAAAAAAAATCCTCACCAACAGTGGTTTTGGAAATCTCCATCCAGATGAGAAAACAAAAGCAATCTGAAAACTCTCCTTTGAGCACACTAGTCCAGAAGGACTCTGTCAAAATTGGTTTTGTGTTCTTGAGAGGAGCGTTGTGATCATGCTTATTGCATGAAATATGAAAGTTGTTACGACTTAAGGCGTGAAAACGTGTTGCAAATGCATGGTTATGTCTAAAAGGTTTATTAACATAAATGATGTCAAAAACAAGTGGATTGGTATGTATGCTGTAATTACATCGTTAAGCTGAATTAAGTAACATAGAATCAAACCTGATATTACTGAACACACAGAAACAGCTCCTTCATTAACCATGTTAAACCCAGAGTCATGAAGCAACTCTTCTCGAGACAGCAGTGCTCATGTGCAAGTTGATGGTGGGATGTTATCTTTCAAAAAGATACATTTTAGCCATACATACTAAAATACAAAATTTATTGCAAAAAAAATAGTTTTCTTATGGACAGGAGTCTAGAAGTATTGTAATTTTATTTAACAGAAATAAATATTGATATAAAATCTGTTTTCCATGCAGAACTTCAGGAGATTGTCCCGTATGCCAATCATTAGTAAATTTGTGCAGTTCATTCAGAAATACATAACCTACGATGCTGCAGCTGCTGTGCCTTTTCTTCAGAAGCACTCTGATGTCCTACAGTAAGTCCGGCTCTTAATTTTTAAATAATCTTAAGGTTCTCTAGTTTGGTTCTATTTGTGCATGTTCAGAATTGTATGCAACAAAGTGAGTTTCTTCGTCACTGACACTTTCACTTTCTTTTTCAGGGGACTCTCATCAGAGAATCCAGATTTGGTGCAACTTAAGTCCTTGCTGGCTGGTCTTACTCTGCCTGTGAAGACAGGATCCTCAGAGATCACTGCAGAGGACCGAGATGGTAGTTTACCTCTAATTTTAATGCCACAGCCACACCAGATGTTCCAATGTTACATTGTTTTGCAAAATGGTTTTGACTAAGGCTGGTCCTAACTTGCTAACCATAAACAGGTATGACATTACAAGTGAACCTGATTTTATCAGTTTATTATAAAATCGTGAAAGTGAAGTGCTGCACATTGATCTGTAGCAAAAAATGTAGAAAACTGGTAGATGCTGTCATTGGTGGCAGTAGAGTGGCTTTTGTGCAGCTGTGGTTAGCCAAAGAACCATTCTTGCCATTAGCAGTTTGGTTAACTTAAACTTAACTTATACAGTAAACAAAAGTGAACATAATCATGTAAGATCATTACAAAACACCCTATTATGTAGTGTTGCACATTGATCTATAGGTAAAAACAAAAATGTAAAAAAGTTTTGTTGTGTGCTTCCGTCAGCTAGACAAGGAGCTAATTCTCGGCTGGCTATCTCTTTCTACAACAAGCATTAAAGTCACACACGTAAAGATAAAAATCTCTTGACTAATGTATCATGCAGTTTGTCGTTTGTGTATAATCATAGTGTTAAATGGGTTGTGCTTAGACACTCCTAAAATTTTTGTTTATTTAGTTGGTTCAGTTAGTTTCCTTTGTTGTTTCCAAGGATGCAGATTTGCGTGTTAAAAGTTCACTAAAGTTGGTCTTGATGCAAAGTCTGTGACGCAGAATCAATCGTCACATTGAAATCAATGTATTTTCGCTCACAACATTTTGTTAGCAAACACAAGTGTGACTGGGCCTTATGTCCCAGATTAAGCAAACTACCATTTTTAGTGTTAATAGTAAACATCTCTCTTCTCTTTTTCTTTCTGCAGCTGAAGAATCATCCTCTGGCTCCCTGCCCCTGGTCAGCATTTCAGCCTCTGCGCAGCTCACCTCAGCAGACATGACCAAGTACCTGAAGAAGATCTCTAGAGGGGAAGCTATTGAAGGTGAGACGTAAAGCCTATTGTGTAACATAAATTAAAACAGACATTATAATTCAGTTTCCACTAATTACCTGGGTGCCACGCTTACTGGACAAAAGTAACCTTTATGCTTTGTTGCTTTTCCCAGATGTGTTGGAGGTCTTAACTGAGGTGGATGAGAAATCCAAGAGGAATCCTGAAATAATCCAGTATTTTGTGGTAAGCCATCTTAATGAAGTCCCTCAGTAAAGAATGTTGTATATGGGGGAAAAAAAAATCAGGTTTTGTAATGTATTATTCATTCTTTCAGAATGACCTACAGAGACTGATGAGCTCTTCAGAGGAACTGTGTCGCAATATGGCTTTTAGCCTGGCACTGCGCTGCATTCAGAACACTCCCAGGTAATCCAGCACTTTCGTAACAACTAACATGCAGAATAGAGTAATGAAGTTCTGGTAGTCATAACAAATCTTAAAGCTTCTGAACTTATATCCAGAAGTAGTGATTTTTTTTTTTTCTTGTTTTCTTGCTTTATGTAGTCTGGCGTCTGACTTCCTGCCTACCTTCATGTACTGCATGGGCAGTGGGAACTTTGACGTTGTCCAAACAGCCTTAAGGAACCTTCCAGAATATGTTCTTCTCTGCCAGGGTAACATTTTCAAAAAAGTTCTAAAACCTCTGACTAATTTGGTCTGTTATGAGATGCCCATAGTTGTTGTGTTTGTTTATTTAGGATCATGGCCTTCTTGGCTAGGGTTCACATGACTAAGAGAAGAGAGTCTTCATCTGACTTCACTACTAAAGTGTTAAGTCTGTACTATTCCATTTTTCTTTGTCTCCAGAGCATGCTGACCTTCTGCTCCATAAAGCCTTCTTAGTGGGGATCTACGGCCAGATTGACACCAGCTCTATGATATCGGAGTCCATGAAGGTCCTACACATGGAGGCCACAACTTAGACCTACATTCTTGCTCTGTTCTGGTTCCTAACCACGTTTTGTTTGTAGTTTTAGCTGCCTCAAATGCAAGTGTCAAACATCAAGGTTGTGTGCATTGTCAGTTGCTTTTTATTATTTTTTACATTCCCATCATAACAACAGTTAATTTGGTTTAATTCTACATATATTGTAACCGGTTGGAACGATTGAAAAAATGATAATTATGAAACATTTTATTTAAAAAAAAAAATTTGGTGTCATTTTGGGAGCAACATCCGTTTTTTTCTGTAGTGCTTTGTGTAATAAACTAAGGAAGTCTGTAAATGTAGGTCCCAGAGTGCAGTGTTGCTTATTTTTAGACTTGGCTATTTCAGAGTCAGCTTTCCTTCAGCCTCTCCTTAATAAGTTGAGTCTGTTGTTGTTATAACAGATTCTCCCTTTGAAGACATCTTGGGAGGGTGAAGAACTCTTCCTGCATGGTTGAAAATGAGTGAGACTACGTTGTTTTGGCTTTTCCCCCACATTTGTGTCTTTGACGAAGTTCCAGCTATGCTACAACCGGTGTAATGGAAGCCAATTTGCCGTGCAAGTGTGAGTTGTTTTTGTCCAGTGTCACTGACTTCATCTGAAAAACCTCTGTGGCGTCAGAAGGAACAAGGAGAACAGTGCGCCTGCATGCTGGCCAGTGTCCCTCTCTAGAGTCCAGGCTAAATTAACCGCATCAGTAATTGTTCAGTCACTCAGAGCAAGGGGCCCCCGGTCTGAAGGGAGCATAGAGGGAGGCCGTCTTAAACATTGTCGTCAGATGGTGCTTATATATGGTCTGTTTACACATGTACTTTCCCCAACTGTGATAAAAGGATAAAAGGTCAAGAACAAATTGGAAACTTTGGGACCATGTTGTTTCTGAAGCTCCATCCTTTGTGCTGATCCTAGTTCCCAGCGCTAAATAATTTGGGGTAAGTAGTTGGGTGTGCATAAAAGGGAGCACTACTTTGAATCCTGAGAAGAGAAATGCAGACATTGTGGAGGATGGACAAATGAGGACCCCCAGCATCCCCAAATGGGGCAAGACCTGTAAGGGACTGGAGTACTTGTGCAACTTTTGGGTCATAAACCCATCAAAAAATTACTAAGCTGTGGCTTAATGTGGGTCTGGCTACAGCGCGGTGTCCAGGGGAATGGGCTCTTGCAGCTACTGGAGGGTGAACGGGATGGAAAAGGCCGAGGCATGCCTGTACTGGCAGCAAGGGGAAGCTGTCCTCTACTGCGACTGACAGGCTCTCAGCGAGCGGGGTGCATTTTTTGACTGATGAAAGGCCTGTCCTCCGCCGCCAGGTTCCATGTGCGGCCACGCTTTCATGCATCTCCTTTGCTCACCTTTTAACGTCATAAGTGATGATGAGTGGCTGAGGGTGGAATTTAGGAAACCTCATCTCTTGGTCGGCATCTACATTCAACTGACAAAACTGTCAGCATCCTTTTAGTTTCTGCGAAATGAAAATGAGAATAACTTTCCAGCACATCTTCATGTTGTTAGCATATTCAACCTACATAGAAGCACTGAATAAATCTCATACTTATCATACCAGCCTTTGCTTTGATGGATTAATTAAAAGATGTCTTCATGTCGAGGATTCCCAGTGCCAACACACCCGATCCTACTATTTATCAAGCTCTTCATGAGGTCCATCACAGATCTACTGGGTACGGAATATTCAGAACCGTGAAGTGTACTGGGTCCCCAGGAGTTGAGATACACTGTCTTAATTGTAGATCTCAGTGGTGAATTGTGAGTACTTGAATCACTAATTGCTCCTATGATGGTTCTGTCAGTCTTCTCTGTTATCTGTCTTGTGGATGATGTGCTTGATCAGTGTTAATGGCACCTGTAAGGTGTCATGTAACATGTACATCTCTTTTTCCGCAGCTTTTAGTGGCGGAGTTTCTTCAGGTTGCCTCAGATGCTTTAACCGACTGCGCTCTTGCAAAGACGCCAGTCTCCCATAGCCCGGCTGGCACTGGAGCGGAACGGAGCTGAGTGACAGTTCTGCTGGGGCTGGGGCTGGTGTGGGGGTGTTACTGAGGGCTATGATGATCTACTGACACTCTGCTTTTCATCTTCAAGGCTTGTAATTTTCAGTAAAGCAGCTGTTTGGTCATTGATATGCCATTGGGAGATTTCTGGAAGCACACGACTGAGGCCGATCATGGCTGGGTGTGGAAATGGCATGTTTACATTAGTGTACTGAGTCTACGCTAAACATTACAATAAACTATTGACTGCTGAGCTTATTAGTAAAATTGGTGGAATGAGCTGCCAAAGGCGACCAGAGCAGCAGAATTCCTCTCTGCCTTCAAAAACCTTCTGAAGCCTCATCTGTTCAGAGAGCATCTCCTCTCTTCATGCACTATCTATCTTCTTGCACTACTCTTACATAAAGATTTTAGCACTTAGAACTCTCCTCTGGTTCTCACACTGTCCTGAAACTTGAGTGTTTCCTCAAATTGTAAGTCGCATTGGATAAAAGTGTCAAAGGAATGTAATGTAATGTAAATGCTCGCCTTACATTCTGGGACGAGCGAGTGACTGGGACAGTAGGAGGGTAGCCTAGGAACAATGTACTGCAAATGTAAAATTTAGATGGATCAATACTTAAAGAGAGCCTTATTGCCTTATTTGACTTTGTAGAAATAGTAGTAGTAGAGGTTAACACTGGTATGTGTAATGTATTTGAACATGCTATAAATACTCTATACCTTGGCTTTTCAACCTGCAGGTCATCATGGTTTTATTAGGGGTACTTCTAGTTTTTTTGTATTTTTTTTTTTATATGACTAAACTTTGTTACAATTCATAGACATTTTTCAATCTTAAACGAGACAAATATTTTTATAGGCAAGAAGCATGACTGGCATAATCTTTTTTTAATCATATGAAATTCAGCCATAATGGATAAATGACAAAGAAAGTTTAAAGGAGATATATATTGCTTATTTTGTTATATTTGTTTGCACCTTAAATGAATGGGCTGGTTAAATGCGAGACATAGAATCTTGTTGAAAAAAGGTTGGGAGCCCAAGTTCTATAATAAGTTCTACAGGTTTTCTTCTGTTGGGTACTATTACTACACACTTACACAATAATTTAGTGGTTGTGTACAGTGGCCTAAACAATGTCAGCGCAGACTAATTTATTGACTGTCTTCCTTACATCTTTACAAGATCCCTTGTGTTGCTTAGACTATTTTAGACTCATGACTTGTAGGTAGCTGTGATAAGTAGTAAAAATACTTCAACCACTAGCCCACATTAGAAGATAAGATAACCCTTTATTAGTCCCATGGGTGGGAAATTTACATTGTTACGGCAGCAAGTGGACAGAAGAACAAAAGAAAGTAAGAGCAGCAACTATACAATATAACAACCTAGTATAAAAAAAAAAATTGTACACTATAAAAAATATTACATAAATACAAATTTGTGAGTGTGTATATACATATATATATATATATATATATATATATATATATATATATACATACATACATACATACTGTACATATATACATACACACACTATGAGGACAAAAGTATTGAGAC
>JBBPCZ010000148.1:9779020-9796683 GCA_037974445.1 Brycinus macrolepidotus | reverse complement strand
TTGGAAGACTTTCCACAAGATTTTGGAGTGTTTCTGTGGGAATTTGTGCCCATTCATTCTGTAGAGCATTTATGAGGCCAGTCACTGACACACACACACACACACACACACACACACACACACACAGTGGGTATCTTCACATGCCTAGTAGACACTAAACCAGAAAACTGCACATGCTGCACACAGTAATATTGCACGAATTTGAATAGGACACAAATTTGGTTGAGACATGGCGATGTAATTTTCGTGTGGGTGGGGCTCCTTCATTTTTTGTTGTTTGTTTTATGCTGTAACCTATAAAATCATAGGGGCTAACAATTTTCTAACCCGGGCACTGTGGTCTGTCCCTGCTCTTAATGAACAGGCTCCTGACTAAATGCAGAGGAGAGGAGTGACAGAAATGGAGATTTTGCTTGTGCCTCCTTCACCTTTGGGAGGGTCAGAGATGTGCTGCTACCTGCCCGGCGCACACCTGTCGGCTCTGTCTTCTCCTCAACAGCACCTTCGTCTTAGATCATCTCTTCTTCTTCCACGCATGAGTGGGTGTCTTGCTAGCGTGGAAAGGGGGGGAAAAAAGTCGACTGACTCTCGTCTTCCTTTTTCCCTTGGCGCTTTGAAGTGTAAAGTGTGATTGCTTTTGGATCGCGAGCGCTTTACTTGAAGGGTTTGACATGAAAAGCAGCCCGGGCTCTCGTGTTTAACCCAGTGCCAGTGATCCAGGACTAAACCAATCAGCCCACTGACTGGGAAGATACAATTACCACAGAAGGAGTGAGGACACAGGGAATCCACCGACACTGCGCCAAGTCAAATCACAATGCCCACATTGTCTTACAGTCGGTATAGTAACTGACGAAACCAGTCAAGTGCTAATGGGTAACTCATATGTTGTTACAGCGACGCTGGGCTAAACCAGAAGATCAGGATCACCAGTACTGTACTAGTAGTGTTGTTTTGAACAAAATGCTGGTGTAAACTGAGGGAGGCCAGGAGTTTGGTTTAGTTTCACTGAAAACTGTCACCTGACCTGTCCTCATGAGCTTTCTCTCATTAGGGACTCCGCCGATAAACCATTTCTTTTCGCTCACGCTTCCACTTACACTGTGACTTCATCTGAGCTCTTTTTTATCTTTGCCTGCAACATCCAGACGCAATTTCCCATGACTCAACCTATAGATCGTCAGTCCCTTTTTTTGGCCTGCAGAGGTGTTGTGTTTGCTGAAATGTCACTCTTGTGGATGAGTATTAATGGTATTATGCATTGCTAACGCTTTGTGTCATCCCTGTCCTGTGCTGGCGCAACTGACCTGAAATCTGATAGCCCCTAAGCTTGTATGAGACAACCGAAACCCCATTTTAATACTGTGGGATGCATTAGAACAGTTTGGAATAGTGTTTAAGAAAATACACAACATGTTTTGTTTGTTTTAGATTAGCAGGGAAGAGCTGGTTTTCTGGGCTCTTTGGTGTCTTTCGTAGGGGATTAGTCCTTTCCTCTTTGAGTCTTAGCTTTGCTGTTTAAGCCTGTCGGTAGCAGTCAGCTGATAATGCATGAATCATTTCCTAGTGCCGCAAAAAGCAATTAGCCCTTCTAAATTATGATCCGGCTTCACAAATAGATCAATCAAGAGAATCCATGCCACACTAAGACACAGCCGCAAGCTCATTCGAGACGGTTAATGGTGCCACGAATGAAAGAGCATAACAAATAGTGTGCCTCGTTTATTGTTTGCCGCTGTTGCCGACCCATTTAGGCAGCCTATTTACCATCTTATATTTCAATGATTTGCTTTAATTGTGATTTTGTATTAAAACAATTGAGATTAGTGGTTTAGCATGAGGGGAATTTATATAAGCATGTCTTGTTTCTCCATTCTCTGTTTCGAAACAACTCGCCCTGCTTTGCAGCTGAAGCCTTTGTGGAGCTTAAACTCTCTCAGCAAAGCTCTTTCAGTTAGTTGTTGATGCTGTGACTCGCTGTTAAGCTCTTATTTGGATTCTGGCTTTGTCAAAAAGATTCACAGAACTCAGTGTGTGAGTAGGCTACAGTAGAGCCTTACATGGACAGTCAGCATTGTTCTTCAAATGTCTACTTCAAATAGTCATGGACAGAAATGGCTTCCTTCATTAGTGGCTGGTCAGTCTGGTTTTCCTTGCATTTCCACACTGATTTGCTACTTAAATTGGTGTTTGGGGGTGTGGGCCATAGAACAAACATCCCACCTGACCCACAATTGTTAACCCACACATGCTCTGTTTATTTAACTTCTTTTAAACTCAATTTCCTGGGTTTCCCCTGCCATACCCAGTGTCGTGTTCTCTGCTTCAACACACCTGATCCAACTTTGACTGGCTCAGGTGCGTTGGTGCGGGGAAACACTGAAACTGTGAAGGGCAGATGGGTAGATGGGAGCAAGATTAAGAAACACTGCAGACGACTAGATGCTCCTAACCTTGGTAAGACCTTGTTATGTGTCTGAATAGTTTGTGTCATTATGAAACTAAACATCAGTATATACAGGCCAGGGGTGCTCCAGAGCCAGAGCTACTGTAAACAACTTAAGGGAGAACTGATGAAGTATGGAGACTTGTTTTCTGGACCTACATTTTAGTTATCTGATCAAGTAATTCCTGTTGCAGAACCATTTCCCTGATTCTTCAGATCTATCTTTTGCGTCATTCAAAGTTTCTTCTCTGCTAAACCTGTTATTAACCTCCAGCTGCTGATACTAGTGCGAACAGTGTGCAGAGGTTATTTGGTGTTTGGACAGGTGTAGAGAAGTCTGTTGTCCTCTTTGCTCTTTCGTGACTCAGTGTGTTCAGCTCTACCCAGCTACGCTGTCGGGGGCTGATCAAAGCTCAAGTGGTTAGCACCAGTGCGAGTGACAGCTCTGTGTGATCTGATCAGCCGTCAGGGTTCGCAGAGGTAACGGCGAGGTAATGTGCTTTCAGTGGATTAATTGGCACACCTGGATTTGGTTCCCAGACAGTTGATCATGGTGCACTCATTGCCTGTTCGTCAACGCCTTCCATGCAGCTGCGTCGAATGGATTGCTGTCTTCTTTGAATGGTGCCCAGCTGTACACACAGATGTACGAGGTTTCCTGTTTTCTTAAGTTACTAAATTGTTTTTGACCTTTTGTGATGGAGGATCATGATGAGTGTTGCACTCATCTCAATTGTGTCTTCATTTTGGCTTTCTGCATTTAAGAAGTGTCTTCTGAAAGTACTGAACTTAATCAAACTCATTGACGGTGAGTGAAAGGGACTGAAATTCCATGACCAGTCCAGTGTTGGCAGCGAAAGCGATCATTTTTCAAAGGATGGGGATTAGTGACCCATAGCATTGTCAGTGAACTCTATCCAAAGCCAAGCCCCAAAACAATTCATCCAGTTTGGACAGGTGATCTTCTTCCCATAGTGTAGACAGGCTTGAGTGAGATAATCCACTCAGACTGTTCCTGGATCAAAGGTGTCAGCTTTAATCATTTTCATCTGGTGACAGAATTCCCAGCTGCTCTGACACATTATGCATTTCAGCCACAACCGGCTTTGTAAATTTCATTTTTGAGTCACATTTGATTATAGAAACTCATCAGCACCTTCCCAGAGGACAGTCTCTCTCTTTTTTTTTTCCGGACGTGTAGAGGAGCAAATGAGTGTGATGCAAGCAGCCATATGCTGTAAATGGGCTAGTAAATGAATGTCAATTATGTGGGCC
This sequence comes from Brycinus macrolepidotus, assembly GCA_037974445.1. Lineage (NCBI taxonomy): Eukaryota > Metazoa > Chordata > Actinopteri > Characiformes > Alestidae > Brycinus > Brycinus macrolepidotus. Next base: position 9,792,962 of record JBBPCZ010000148.1, on the reverse strand, counting down.
AATTAGCGGGATGTGTTTACTGTGCAAATAGAGGCTGTTTGTTTGTGCTCTCACTGAAGATTTTTATCTAAATCTGTGTGTATTGAGGGGTCCTTACTGAAAGCTTCTCAGCTGTGAACCGCTGATCCATTCTCTCCGATTTAATATCCTTGTTTCACCAGCGTGTGTTTTCAAGACCTAAGCCTCACAAATGACTGCAGTAATGACTACGCATAGACGGAAAAGCAAGCCTATCCAGCGACTGCATACGTGTCTGTCTAAGTGTTCCCATCTCAGGGACAAGGCTCCCTCCCCTTTTCTCGTTACACTCCAGTGCCTAGTGTCTGGCTTGTCACATTAATAGAGAGTACAGAAGCCAAATAGTGCCCGAACTTGCCTGAAGAGTAATGCAGAAAAAACAAAGCCTCCCCAAATGGACGTGAGACACTGTATTCACCGCTCTCTTATATGAAGGAATTAGGTGTCAGGGTGGAGCACTGATGAAGAGTGATGCTCTCAGAGTCTGCTCTTAAATGAAGCGTGGGGTGAATTCCTGTACCTGTGATTGGATGTTTTTCACTTTCAAACCCAGCCCTGTTCAAGTGGGATTAGTGGTCACAGGTGGGTCATGTGATTGGGAGGGAGGGTGGAGGCCCTATGAAAGTGGAAATCACACCTGGCTCAGGAGGCTGAACTTTCATCCTGATGAAGAGCCCAGACTTTTTCTACATCCAGCCAACATGGAGATACAATAATGGCTTTTCAGTGAATGGACCTTATGAATCTTTTGACAGACCAGAGACAAATAATATCCAGGAGAAACTGTACTTCATAAAGTCAGCCTCATTTGAAGAGAGGTGTATCTACAGAGGTTTGGTCGTGCACCCATTTAGCCCAAACTAGGTCCAAACATTTGCTGCTCTGGGTCATCCAGCTTATTCACTGACCTCTGAACTGTCATCTGTGGGTAACCATGTTTGGCTCGGGGCAGCTCCTGTCCTCTCTGGGCCCTGGCATCCTCCACTCCACTGGGACTCATTTCATCCCTGCTTTCCCTGGCAGGCTGGGCCCTCCTCAGCTCCTGATCCCCACACCACTGCTCAGCTATGAGCTCCTGCGCACCTACTTGCAGCCCGAGCCCTGCAAACAAGCTCTGCTACTGGCCTCACAGGCTGCCGGCATCGTCCACCTCTCCGAGAACATTGGTATGATATCGTTTTGTCCTTTGCAATTAGTTGTTGATTTTTAAAATGAATTTATTTATTGTATTGACACACACACACATGCATATATATGCGTGTGCGTTTGTGTCTCTCTCTTTATGCATGTATGGAGGTATGGAGGTATGTATGTATGGAGGTATGGGTTTGTATATATCTATATCTATCTGTGTGTGTGTGTGTGTGGTGTGAAACTGCCCTTATAAGATATTTGAACTTTTTTCTTTAATTGGATTTATAAACAGGCTGTTTGGATATACTGTATGAAACAGAGTAGTCTGTAGGATAACGTACGTTAAAGGAGTGTGTTTTTTCCATGGCCAGTCAAGCGGCAAAACAGAGTGTTTTGCGTTGTTTATTTAGGCCATAGATTTTTAATAATGTACATGCAATTCACAGTATGAGAAGTAATTTGAGGATGGTGGTCTGCTCTCTGATAACATCCACCCTCGGCATTTTAATGGGAGTGTTTACACAGGATCGCCTAACAGCTCGTAACTAACAATCAATTACGCGCCTCTGCTGAAGAGAGTTTAATGAACGCTGGCGCTAATTAGCCAATCTAGAGCCGTTAGTTGCCCGTCAGCGTTTGTCTAATTGGCCACTGTGATGCGGCTTCCAGATGAACCACGGCCAGTGAAGCAGCGGCGCGCCAGGGCCAACTACAGCAGCTGGCAGCTGGAGGAGCTGGAGAAGGCCTTCGAGAGCACACACTACCCTGACGTCTTTATGCGCGAGGCCCTGGCCCTCCGACTGGACCTGATTGAGGCCAGGGTGCAGGTAGTCTGTTTGTGTAAACCATTAACGTTTTGTAGAGCAACGTATGGAGTAGAAGCTGCTGTACAAGACCTCATTCAAATGTATGGAGTAGAAGCTGCTGTACAAGACCTCATTCAAAATTTACAGACTGACCTGTCATTATGTTGGGTCTGGCCAGGCACTTTTAACTACATCATATACTTCTTTACATACTGCTGCACATACTTGCCAACCTTAGTTGTTTATTTGGTATCTAAAGCGCACACACACACACAATAATAAAAAATATATATATATATACATAAATACACACACACACACTTTGATCATTTTTCTTATATATCGTTCTGCAGTGTCAGAAGCTACATCTGTTTGAGATTACTTAATGTGGTTTGAGGCAAAATTGCACTAACTGGTAGGGTGAAGATTTATTTGTTGGCTAAATTCAGCTTGAAGCTTCAGTGCAAGACCAAAGAGACAAATTTTGGACCTCAAATGTGCCTTGGTTGATCAGCTGCAACCAGTGTAAGAGGGAAATTGTGTAAATTTGATTTTTGCCAAAATGTCACTTTGAGAACATTTTTCTTATAAACTTAGTATTCTTAAAAGCTGGTGGCCTGGTGGTTAGGGAGTTGACCCTGCAATCAGAAGGTTGTGGGTTTGAATCCCAGGACTGCCAGTGTCATTACTGAGGTACCCTTGAGCAAGGTACCGTCCCCGCACTTGCTCCCCGGGCGCCACTCGTTGGCATCAGCCCCCTGCTTCACTTGGTGAATGGGTTAAATGCAGAGAAAGAATTTCACACTGTTCACACTGTGCTGTGCTGTGGTGTGTTCACGCGTGACTATACTTTACTTTAATTGCACAAATGCAACGTTTGTCTTAAAAGATGTTTACGTGTGTAGGTGTGGTTCCAGAACCGCAGAGCAAAGATGCGCAGGCAGATGAAGCTGCAGGGCCAGGCGTCTGAGCTGAGTGCTGCCAGAGAGAGCGAGGCCAGGCAGTCGGTTTCGTCCAACAGGGACATGGAGCCAGATAGCATCCAGGGGCCATGCTGGGACAGGAAGCAGGAGAAGGGAAACCCTTCATGGCCCAGCCCGTCGCCTGCAGCTGTGAGCAGCCCCAGGCCTAGGTCACAACGGCCCAGCCCGGAGGAGTTCCGCTCATGCAGCATTGCCAAGCTGAGGGCCAAGGCCAGAGATTACGAGGCCGAGATCCACAGCAGCGTGATCAAGGCCGGCAGGGAGTGGCATCTGAAAGCGCAGGTGTTCTCCACGGACACACAAAGTAACTGATAGCTGAGTGCACAAACAGCACTGCGGTGCAGGATGAGTGGAAATGATAGAGTTCAGATAATAGCAGTTTATTTATTGCCACCTCATTATCACATAGGTTTCCTGTGGGCGGTTAAACAGAGATCACGAATCTGTAAATCATGTCCTAGTTACTGGAACATTGTAAATGAACGTTGTAAATTGTTTAGTCATTTTTTTTTACAGTCATCTTTTTTTTTTGAACTTCCTGCTGTCATCTGTATTTAGGATGTACATAATAATCAGTTATGTAAATACTTAATTTCTGTCTCTACTGATTATATTTTCTGTTTTATATAAAATGATTTGGGTTGTTAACTGAGTAATAAATGCAGACAATAAAAATGGACTTAATGGAGCAATAACAAACCATACAAAGCCTGTTAAAGATTCCGAATGCATCAATTCTGCAATTTATGAAGAATTTTGATCAAGTAATCATGAGCACCCTACACTGCTGAATCTTTTTTATGTGCTTTCACTTGTCTCTTATCTGATAATACTCTTCTCAACTGACCGGCTTGCAGATGATCGTTATGTTTCCTAATACAATTTCTGAAATGGAAAACTTCAAAACAACATAAATCTGCAATTCAAAATCAGCCTAAAATGAAATGATTTGGAATGTTTTCCAATTACCAATCCAAAAGGCCGTATTTATAATTTTACACATCATTTGTTTCTCCTGCTTGGAGAAGTGGCGGAATAATTTTTTGAATGTATTGTTTCTGGGGGGGGAAACAGTATCAGAGCTAATAAAAGACCAATGTTAAGAGCTTTATTTGAAGAGGAAAAGAATGATGAGCTCATCGATGGCCGCCCCTTCCACTGGCTATCCTGTTACACTGACACAGGATGTCTGCAAGCTGCCACAAGCTCTAGGCAAATACAATGGGGACGGTTGAAAAACGACTGGCCTCTCTGACAGAGGTGCTCTTCCAAGACTACATTTGCAAACAGACATCATTTTTTTTCTTTCCCCTTTCATCCTGTAGGTGCTGACTGCATTAACAATTTAAATTTGACAATAGAATGTCTTCAAAATATAATCGCAGCTACTTGTTCCCTTTACAGTGCCATGCACTTTACAAGTTTTGTCATGGGTTAACTAAAGCATTTCTTAGGGAAGAATTTGTCAAGAAAACTGTGTCATTAAGTAGCCCAGGTTGTTCATATATATCAATCTTGAGAAAATATGACACAATTTCTGAGCAAAAGGGCCTCTGGTGCTGTGTTTGTTATACAGACCCCAGCTGTCCCGTGTCAAATGAATTTCAGAGCCTCTTAGTAGGAGAATGTCCTGTAGGATCAGCAGAATTGCTGTCGTCAGCAGCACGCCAGCGTTTCAGAGCTCTGTGGGCCTCTCTTAAGGTCAAGTGCTCCGAGCACACAGAACTGATCTGACCACTTATTTTCTGTATCTTGTGGTCCGCTGATCCTTTTCTGTATGTCGAGAGGGACCATTAAAATTCAAGGTGCAAAATCATGCCTAGCATGGACAGCATGGTGGGGAATTCTTATCAGGGCAGATCGCAGAAAGGCTGTGATGTGAGGACGCCCCCTTCTGGTCCTGGATGTCTCTGCAAAGGCCTTTTGCAGGCCATGATAGCTTGTTCAATAGATACGGTGTCACAATATTCCCAATAAAACACACCAATCAGAAGTTTTCTGTTAGAGAAATTGATGTAAATTGACTAAATTGATGTAAACTGCTGTAGTTCGTCACCTGTTTCCTGTTGTGCCATCTTGTGGCTATATGTATCAACACCATGACCAGCGTTTTAATAAGACCTTTAGAGGAGAAATCCTCAGATTATTCAAAATAATTGTATAAATTAATTGTTCACATGTAAACAAGATATAAACAAAGTCATTTATAGTGGTTTGATGTGAAATGATCCATTACAGGAAAAGTTACCAGTCACAACTGTTCACAATGATGGTGATAAGAACGAGACATCCTAAGCGTTAAATGTCTCTCTAACTGTCTCGTGCTATTACACAAAATGGTTGCAGATATTGTCTCTGAAGCTTGCAACCTGTGGCCAGCTTTACACGCCCAAGGAACTTTGAGATTATTTTGGCCTGAAACATAATTATAAAAAAAATCAATTCATGGTGGAGAGGTACATAAAGGGAAAACAATAGTAGTGGAAAAAATCTCTCTTTTTTTTGAGATTCACCAGTGATTGTGGTTATCAACATATAAAACTCACAGACATGTTTATTTGGATCCTCAGTTAAAAGAAAAGACTGAATTATGCAGAAATTTGAATGTATGCTTGTGGCCTTGTCCTCAACACAGCCATGCCCGCCTAAATAACAGATTTTATAGGTCAGAGCAACAAGCACTCTTTGTTCACTGTCCACGGCCTAAAAGGAGTTTGAGTGCAGGCCTGTGCGAATTAGAGCTGAAGAGTCCCTTTACATGCATTATGTGCAGAACTGAAGCTCTGATTAATGTATTCATATCATTCCACAATTCAAACAAAATGAGGTTATATTCTTTGTGATGCATCGTGTGTTGCTGTGGCCTGAAACGAGAAGGAACTCAGTGACACTAAATGGACAAAAGTATTGGGACACCTGACCATTACACCAACAGGGACTTTAATGACATTGTATTCAAATACATAGACTTTAATTTAGAGTAGGTCCCCTCTATAACAGCTTCCACTCTTCTTGGAAGGCTTTCCACAAGATTTCGGAGGGTTTATGTGGGAATTTGTGCCCATTCATTCTGTAGAGCATTTATGACTTCAGGCACTGATGTTGGATGAGAAGGCCTGGCTCAAAATTTCTGTTGTCCATAATGTCTTGGCATGCCAAAGTATTAAGACTGCCTTTCACTGGAAGAAAGGGGCCTAGCCCAAACCCTGAAAAACAGGTGTGTCTCAATACTTTTGTCCATATAGTGTATTTTTACTTTAATCAGAGTGATGCGGTTGGTTCGTTCTTTTGAACGGTTTCCGCCAAATCGACTGAAACTACATCCAACATTTTGTGACGTGACACGCAGGAAAATTTTGTGCCTACTAAGTTCTAAACCCTTATTTCCAATTTTTCCTCCCTGTGGTTTGGAATTACCTGAGTAGTCTGCTGTGCAGGGAACTATTAGGGAATGTACCAAATGTGTCCCTGCTAGGCTAGATCCTAATACAATTCCATAAATCTCTTTCCGTATAAAGGCCTCACTCATTAAATAGATATACAACATAAAATTGCTACAATTTTTAGACATACCAGTCCAACCATGCATGAATGCTCACAAATGTCATAAGGTGTCATAAGCAGACCCCAGAGAGAAAAAATAAAACCAAGCAAAATGCGGGACATGGCCCTTTCAGCTCATGAACTCAACTATTTGATTCCACAGTGTGCATTTCCTCTCTGTAGAAATCAGCTGGCTTCTTTTTTTGCCATGAATTTGTGTATCACAGACCTGAGCTTAGAAAGACTCTGTTGGCAAATAGAAAGAGAGGACAGAAGTTGAGGTATACAATATGTATGAAGAGGACAAGAATGAAATGACACCATATGGACAAACGTATTGGGACACACCTCTTAATTACTCACTTCCACTGAAGGGGAATCTTAATGCTTCAGTATACCAAGACATTTTGGACAACGCCATGCTTCCAACTTTGTGGACACAGTTTGGGGAAGAACCTTTTCCATTCCAGCATGTCTGTGCCCTAGTGCACAAAGCAAGCTCCATATAGACTCCAAAAAAGTTCGGTGTGAAAGAACTTGACTGGCCGCACAGAGCCCCGACCTCAACCCTATCCAGCACCTTTGGGATGAACTGGAACGGAGATTGCGAGCCAGGCCAAATCCATATTAAAGTCTATGTATTTGAATGTAGTGTCATTAAAGTCCCTATACATACATACATACATACATGTTATGTCAGTCATGCTTCTTGCCAATAATAATATTTGTCATATTTAAAATTGTTTGGTAAAACGTTGATGAATTTTAAGTCTCTGTTGGTGTAATGGTCAGGCGTCCCAATACCTTCGTTCATATTGTGTAACTTGACTATTTGCGTCAAACCTGGCATCACTGTTCAATGATGCAGAAAAGGCCAATTAACGTATAGCATATGATTGAAGCCCCGCCCCCTCCTCCTCCTCCTCCTCCTCCTCCTCATTATTTTCCCGCTCAGGTGCCACTTGAATATATGGTTACTATCCGACTGTGTTAAATAAACAACTTGTTGAGTCCTCCATAACTTTTCCCCCCCCATATTAGAGCTTCACACGCATTCAGTGTTGTGTTTGTCAGCTTTGGCTTTGTGGCGGTTTCGTAACTTTGTCTGTCTGAGCAGAAGGACGGCCCACACTCCAGCCCTCCAGCTCTGAGAGACAGAGAGAGCTCTGAACCGGGCAGTGCAGAGGGGAGGATGGCTGCCATCAAGGCTCTGCAGCAGTGGTGCAAGATCCAGTGCGACGGATACAAAGATGTTTCTATCGTGAACATGACGACTTCATTCAGAGACGGACTGGCCTTCTGTGCTCTTATCCATAAATTCAGACCGGACCTCATGTAAGCAGTTTTAAAAGTGTTATTTTAAGTACAGTTTGACAAGTATTCTTTGTATCCCACTCTCCAGTTCACTGGTGCATCTGTTAGACAGACAAAGCACACAAGGGGCTAAAACGCTTTAAAATGCTTTCTGTTTATTCCAGTTTGTTTCATGTGTGGCAGCCAGTGAGCTGAAAGCTGTCCTTGTAGATGTTCTCGAGTTAAAAGTTATCTTATAGCCTCTTATTTGCAGACTTTCCCCTTTTATTCATGACTCTTACTTCACCCACAAACTTCTCATAGCCCAGAGCCCTGCATGGTTCAGAGGACTCTGTCCAGGACACAGCTTCTGGATACATTTAGGGCTGCACAATATACCATCTGCTAATCTGTATTGCAATATCTGTCTGTGCTATACTGATGAGCATCTGAGCAATCACAGTGTTTCTGACAGGGTGACCAGTCACAGCTCCAGGTCAGTTGCTGGGTGTTCTAATTAATCAAGGTCTTCATGCAATCCAGCAAAAGTCTAATTTGTAATCATTAAAGGTGTTGTGTATGAATGGGTGGGGCTAAACTGCTGTAGCCAGAATAAGGAGATATATTTAAATGTGTTGGTTTTGTGACCTCATAAAAACTATGATTTGAAAACAGCCGTTTTCAAAGTAGCCGTTTTCAAAGTATTTTTGGGAAAACTTTACTTTGCAGTAAAGTCGCAATACTGATGTTTTGTTCGTATTGTGCAGCATTATATACATTATATATGTATGTATATGTGTGTGTATTTATTTATATGTGTGTATATACACAAACATATATATGTATATGTATATTTATATATATGTATATACATACATATATATAAAATATAAATACATACACAAACATATGTACACACACATATATAGATAGAGAGAGAGAGAGAGAATACATTCTTGCTGTAATGGTTAACTGTTCATAGCCATCCACTGAAATACAGCCTTGAGTATTACAGGAAACATTGTGACGGATGTAGACGTCATTCACGTTGTTGTTCTTTTCTAATTCATTCTATTCGTTTAAGCATTTAGCTTCGAAACAAGTGATGTGCATCTAGAATGGTGGGCTGCACACATAACCAGTATTCTGCCTGTTTGTTGATTGTGTTAGGAATTTCCTAAAATGTTTGGTCTTTTTAACAGATTTTCATTTTATTTCTGAACACCTCGATAATTCAATGTATGAGTATATTTGAACAGTTAGTTTTATGTAGAATAGCTTACACTGGGGATAGCAGGCTATGTGTTTGTGTCTGGGGTGAACTCAAGAATGACTAGGCGTATTACTCTTTTTCCTTTTTCCCCTGACCACAGTAGGAATCAGTTGCTAACTGTCATTGCATCAAATGACTCATGTTTGTTTGCTTCCTTTCAGAAACTTCGAGGCCCTCAGTAAACACAATGTGTATGACAACAACCACATGGTAAGATTTCCTGACCTGGCTTTTAGATTAAAAAGGAAATGACCGAAGAGCAGACTTTCTGACCTTGGCTCACATGTTGTTCCTCATCACATTTTTGCTGTGTATAATATTTTAGTTTGTGTGTAAAGTTATTGAGTAGTGCATGTACTGCAGTTGTGTTTGAGACTGGTTTGACTGTGTCTTTTTGCCTTGAGTTGCTTGCTGAATGTTTGTCCTAACCTCAAGTCTCTCTGTGGTTTCACACTGGTATTGTTTTCATCCAAATGTATGCTGTTCTTTATGGCAACATGTATTTGTGCGCAGCATGGCCCGCTTTCCAACCGGATTTGTTGTCCGCCTGACCTCAAGCTATTTTTGTGTCCCAGGCTATTTCAGCATTTTCTTTTCATGAGTTGAGTTGAAAGGTCCAAAAACACATTATTTATCAGCCATGGGCACGAGTAAATGCAGTTTGTGAATTGCACAGGATTTGAATTTCAGTGTTTCATATGTGACTTGGTGTAAAACCTTTTGATAATGAGCCAGTTGTAGTCAGATAGTGTGTCATGGTCAGGACTGTTCATTTTGAGTTTCAGGTTTAGAGTTTTTCAAGGATGTTTTTTGATATGTTAAGTTAACATGAGTTGGAAATCAACTCATTATTCTTTTGTACCGTGACGTATTTCTGAGAGGATATCAGGGAGGGTTTTGGGTTGGTAAGTAAGTAAAGTGCTTTTCGCAGGCAGATGTCACAAAGCGCTGAACGGTAAAATTCCATAGAAGTTGTAAAATGCAGAATATAAAATAAAATATAGATATACTAGCTAAGCATTTTCCTCAGTGGTAGGTGGAGGTGGTGTTAGTGTAGGGTAAAACATCATGTATAACATTAATATTTGTATTATATTTATCCTTACATGCTAGGGCATAGTGATGTATCCACCATTGTGAAAGGTTTGGTTTTACATTCAGTTTTAAAATGGTTTTAAAAATAGTAATGTGTAACTAATTGCGCTGTGTTATTGTAACAGAGAGCATCAAATTAAATTACTGTGCATTATATATCTACTCGCCACTTTGTCCCCAGCGATGCCACATCTGTCTGTGGCCAGGAGTCCAAGTGATCGTAATTGGTCTTGCTCTCTGCGCATGGATAAGATGCCCCTCCCTCCCCCCCAGTCAGGCTGCCAGAGAGGGCCGTTAGCTGATATTACTGAATTAGTCAGTAGCCTTCTCCTGCTGAACTGTCCAATAACGTTGAATAAGTAGCTGTTCAAAAAATGCAGCGGTGTTTCATGTATCTCAAAGAAACCATGTGCCAGTCTTCACCAAAACTTGGAAAATACTCTCCGGCGTTCTAACATTGATTATGTTAAATCTGTATTGTACAACAGTTATTGTAGCAACATTATAACTCAAATGAACATGTTGGCATTAACATTTCCCACAATAAGAAACTCTGTATGCTCATAACTGTTACCCTCAACAGTCCAGGAGGGTATAATTTTAATTAAGAGTTGTGCATTACAGTGCAGGGCTGCTGAGGCCCAGTGACCTAATTATTTCTCATCCCTCCTTCCTGCAATTGTCAGCAAGTGTGTAATGACTGAGACTCAGTGGGTCAAACGCACACTACCGCACACACAACACAGCCGGGACTTTTCCATTATGAAGAGCTTTATTTCCCTCCTGTTTCCTCAGAGAGCCCAGATTATGGGCCCCTGCGGGGGGCGCACACTCGCTGATGTGTTTAGAGACACTAGTTGCTGCTGCCTCATGCTGGTGTAGGAACTTGAGTTGTGAGGAGTCACTCCAGCTCATATATTATGAAGCATGGTTTCAGTCATCCAACAGAACACCTGATCCTTCCCATCTAGATGGGTTTACCTGTGATCTACTACTGTCATGACAAATGGTAATTCACTGGTGCATCTAAATACTAAACAATGCATGGCTGCTTGTTGCTAGGACTGATATTGTAGCTTGTGTGGGACTGATTAAAACCTACAGACATGTACCTCATGCTAGGTCCTAACTGCATTTTCATTAATGCATCTGAAGTCATGGGTATTAGCTGTATGTGTTAAAACAAGGAGATCTCTTGGATCCTTTTGTTATGTATCCTCTGCTTTTCTGTAGCAGCAGCTGCAGTGCGGGAGGATGTAGAGTCCCTGGCTGTCCTATAAAATTTAATGAGAGTGTCCAGGTCGATCCCAAACAAAGCCCCCTTGTCTCCCCCCCACACCCCAATTCCTCTTTCCCAGGCCCTACAGTGTGCACAGGAAACGTGTTATTCATGTTGTCCTCTCTGGCAAGCCTTTGCACAGCGTGTGGTCTAAAGTTAGCTGCTTACTAGACTTGTTTTTTTTTTTTTCTATTCAGAGAAACGTTTTTTTGTCTGGGCTTTATTTCTAGTGACCAGCTGCTGTGACCTTAGAAAACTTAGACCTTAGTCAGAACGCCAGTTTGCTGGTTTGAAGCATTTGAAGGAGTTCATGTGGAGAGAGCATTGTAAGATGTTCCTGCACCGAAGTCTTTTGGTTGCAGTTGGTTTAGAAGTGTAGTCTCCTTTGGATTTTCACTTTTCTTGTACATTTACCCTCTTCAGTTCTAAATAAACAATATGAATCTGTATGGTTTGCTGTTTACAAGAGTCATAAGCCCGGTTGTCATTGGTAATGTGGTTTTGTGCATTTCAGGCATTCCGTATAGCAGAGGACCACCTGGGGATTCCAGCTCTTCTGGATGCTGAGGACATGGTGGCCCTGCGGGTCCCTGACAGACTCAGTATTCTCACCTACGTCTCGCAGTACTACAACTACTTCAATGGCCGCTCCCCCAGTAAGGCGATATCACTGATGGTGTTCGTAATAAATTATTGATCCCACTCTTATCATTACTGCTGCATACATTACAACATTGAACACACATGCTGCAGCAGCTGCTGTGTTAAGCAAATTGTACCTTTTTATAGCTTTTCAGACATTTTGGGAAAACATTTTGTCTAAAAGTGCTCATTTTATGCAGTGTTCCATTGTATGGGATAATCTGACACCTGGACCTCATATGTAAAGTAATCTGGAATGCTTTTCCTTCTTAGCTGGAGGAGTTGGCGGCGTCAAACGGCCAGCAGAAGGCTCAAAGGAGGAGCCATCGGAGAAGAAAAATCTTCCTGTTGTTGCCAAAACCTACAACCCAAAAGCGCTTCCTGAGAACAGGTCACTCTCTTCTGCTGCCGCCTCAAAAACTGCCCGAGAGAAACGTGTACAGCTTCTCATTCAAAGCCCAGAGAAACATGCTTCAACACCCCTACCACAGAAACCTGCCGTAGAAAAATGCTCCACATCCCCAGAAATCCAAAAACACTCTCCAGCCGGTGTGTCACCATCCAGAGTGAAAGGCTCTCCAAAGTCTCACAGGGCTCCTGAGAAGGTACTAGTCCTAGATTTCTTGTGCCATGCCATAAAAAACCTTCTTTTGTTTCCTTTGGAAGAGTGGATGTTTCTTAAAAGTACCATTTTTGTGAATGCAATGAGTCTGTAACACAATTTGGGTTCTCTGTTCAGTTTATGTTGATGCCTATTGCAAGAAGGGATAATAAGCAGATACAGAAAGTCAATAGTCATCTTTTGACATGTTTTTTTTTTTCCTCTGTGCCTAATTGATGGCAGTAAGCAGTGTACAAAATAGTTTGTGTCCAGCATTTCAGACTTTTATAACAGTGAATATACACTACGACAAAATCCACCCAAAATTTTGCAGTATAGGGAGCATGTTGTACATTAGAATAGTACTAAATAACTCAGAAAAATTTGTGAAAGTCAGATTTTCAATTTAGCTCAATTTTGCCTCACTTGTTGTTAGTCAGCCTAAACGCTGGTGTTTGTGGCTGCTTCAGGATTGTGCCAAACTACAAAGCATAACACAGTGGTGTCTGTTTTACAGAGTAGATGAAGCAGAACTTGCTTTGAGCCCCCTCTAGTGTATGACTGGATGTTTAGAGAGATTGAGAAAACATTGTTTTGACCCTTAATTTAAATCATTAAAGATGCAGAGGAGATGAGATGAGATGAGAAGAAATGTACTTACTTATATAAAAAAAAAAAGACTTATTTTCTTTTGCAGAAGTCTGTTTTAGTAGAGAGCTCCAATAAAACTGGCACTTTGAACAGTAAATGCGCCGTATGCAAGAGTCATGTTCACCTGGTTCAGAGACACCTAGTTGATGGGAAACTGTACCACAGGAGCTGCTTCAAGTGAGTCTCTTGTTTCACTCTATTTCCATACCAGTCTGGTGATGGAGGCCGTGTTTGAACTTGGCATCAAAATGTTGTGTCTGGATTTTAAATATGTAAACATTTAAAAGACGAGTTTAACAGCATTTTGATCATGAGGTTTTAAACGCAATGCAGGGAGCTTGTCTATATTCGTGATCTACTGTCATATGAGCTCTACCCACAACTTATAATAGTCTTGCTTCTCCTTTAATTTCTCCTGTGAGAATATGTGAGACATTTGACCTTTGAGCACATGCAGGGCTGAGCATTGTGACAATGTTTATCACTATCTTATTGTTTTTTGTGTGTGTACAAAAAGGATCATTAGCCCTGGTTAATTGGATTTAGTGGTGTGTGTGTGTGTGTGTGTGTGTGTGTGTGTGTGTGTGTGTGTGTGTGTGTGTATGTGTGTGTGTGTGTGTGTGT
>JBBPCZ010000148.1:9766940-9778230 GCA_037974445.1 Brycinus macrolepidotus | reverse complement strand
GTGTGTGTGTGTGTGTGTGTGTGTGTGTGTGTGTGTGTGTGTGTGTGTGTGTGTGTGTGTGTGTGTGTAAGTAACATCGAGTTAGTCATTGTAGTCCATTGTACTCTTTTGTCCATAATAATCCAGTCACCTTAATTGAATGTTGTGTGAATTTGATGGCAAGTTGTCTTGTAAGTTACCTGTACAAGTAAGTTCTTAGGACTGTTTTCCTATAGGTGCTGCAAGTGTTCAGCTCCTCTACAGTCTGGGGCCTACAAGGTAGGCAGTGAGCTTGGCACCCTGCTCTGCTCTTCACATCATTGCACTCAGAATGGCCTTATGTCTTCACCTAAAAGTTTGGCCTCAGATCCTGCTGAGGTAGGACCCAAATCTGAGAAAGGTAATGGGACATCTTCACTGCATCATGTTTCTGTGCTGACCAGCCCCGTTAAGGCTGTGCCCAGACCAGCAGAGCCCAGCCCAGCTCCTCAGCCATGGACGGCGTCTGCACAGAAGACCCAGGCAGCCAGACAGAGATTCTTCTTATCTCTAGACTCAGTTCCACAACCTTCAGCCACTGTTGTACTCCCCTCTGAGACCCTGGTTGTCCAGAATGATGTGTTGAAGACTGAAGAGAAAGACCGGGCCCGGGCTTTGATAACTAAGAAACTAACCGAAGGAAACTGTAATAATAACAACAGGGCTTATAGCTGTGGCCTCAGAGCAGACAACAGGTAAAGCCAAGTTAAGACTACATTCTTAAAAGTAAAAATTCTGAGATTTTTTTTTTTTTAGTTTTAGATAAATCTTTTATTGGTGTGAAACTTTTACTTTTCTTTACACTGAAAAGGAGAACTTAAAAATGTTCATTACTCTTGCACATTTCCATTTCATAAGGAACCATCTATTGAAAGAGCTCTTTGGGTGTTTCTTCTTTGACCTTAAAGCAGAGGCGTTCAGTCTCAGTCAAAAAGTGGCGGAGTGCAGGTTTTCATTCTGAAAAAACAGCAGCTCCCCTGATCAGTTGTTCGAGGGGTGAAACCAAATGATTAAACAGGTGGATTCAGGTGTGCTTTTCCTTGTTTGGAATAAAAGCCACACCAGCTCCTTGTGAAAAAGATCAGACCCCCTGAACTCTTTGGCACATTTATTTTTAAGAGTAATGGAATGTTTCCATTAGGAATGCACTGATGCAGGCCTATATGTGCTATTTTTCAGCTGTAGCCGATAAATCGATTAAAATGATTAAATGTGGAAATTGGGACTACATCTACCTGTATTAGAGTTAGAGAGAGATGCGACATTTATCTGTGTAGGGTTAGAAATGCAGTAAAACGATTTAAAAGGCAAATATATAGTCTAGGGTCACCTAAACATTTAGCTTTTCTGGAGAACAAATAATACATCAGATTTGAAACATCGGTCAAATCTAAACCTCTGCCCATTTTAAGAAATGATCTACCAATATGATTCAAATGTCACCTATCCCTAGTTCTGGCTCATCTGACTCATGTTTATGTAGTTTCTTTAGGCGTAAATATCTATGGTATATGTAGTGATTTGTATTCTAACGAGCCATGCTCAGGCTCTTTCTATAAATAGCTTGTTAGCCAAAGAAGCTGTTGAATTTGTGTACAAAATATGCTGAAAAACAGTGAGTCTTTTGAGCAATTGATTTCTGTCAGGCTCATGGTTATACTGAGTAGGATTATATGACTAATTCCACTGTCATGTGCTCAGTTTAACAGACAAACAGCACCACGCAGCATAATGCAAGTGCAAATAGTGAATAATGCAGAAGACATGGTTTTCCTCAGATTGGGAAGCAGACGCTCCTCCGACGAAGGCCCCAGCTGGATGCAGAAGAGGCCTGGCTCAGCTGCAGTAGAACGAAGAACCGGCCAGCTTTCTCCCTCCCCCACTGCTACCAGCAGCAAAGAGTCCCTCTGGCTAAGTGCCATCAGCAAGGAGCACACTAGACCTCCTTCTGCTCCACTCTCCATCACCAGAGGTGCTGTTCGCGTGCGCATGACCTTTGCTTATATAGACCTGGTCCATTTTTAAATGCTTTCTAAAGGTCGCAAGGGAAATATTATCATACACATTGCCTATAAACAGAGAGGACAAGTGTAGAGGCATGGAACAAGCAGTATATAAAAGCACATGCAATATTCTTGGAGTGCCTGTCCCAACCTTAGGCGTGTGTGTTCATTTAGTCCATCAAAATGAGACAGAGAAGCTTGTGACCTGTAGTTTTTGTGTTTATTTTTTTTATGGTCATCAGCATTGATCAAATAATGCTATTTAAAGCTTGTGTGACTCATGTGCTTGTTGGCTGAGTATAATTTTCTTGTTTATTTGTTCTTTTTTTTTTTTCTTCCCTCCGTCGTCTTCTTTCTGCAACCAAAGAAGTAGAGAACTGTAAAGAACCAGCAGACTGGCAATCAAATCTTAATGTGGCTCCAAATGGACCAGGACTAAAGTAAGTTTGATCTGCCCTGTTTATCCTTAATGCTTTCTAATCCACATGAGGGGGAGAACCAGGCGCAAGTCACCCGGGGTGCAGACAGCGTTGACACTTCAGAGCAGTTCTGACAGCAGGGCTTTTTCATGTATTCCTTCCCCAGCCTGCCGCTCCCTTCTGCCTCCCCCATCTCAGTAATGATTGACTGCCTTCAAGTGCAGCCGCTTACTCTTTCACTCGTCCACGCCAGTCCCACGGAATGCTGCGCATGAGTGTCCTCTTAGTTTGAGTGTACCCTTATTTTATTTGCTTCTTCTGCCTTTAAATTTTAGAAAAAAAGGTGAGATGCTTCATTTTGCATGGTAACAGTTTCTCTCAATTAACGTTCACATATATGTTTTTCATTCGTTTAGTTGCTAATTAAATATTCCTTCCCCAGAAATTTCGCTGGTTCAGACTTTACTGCTGTGACTCCTGGGAAAATCAAGATCGACACCAACTCCAACAACCAGCTGCATCACAAGTACACTCCTCCTGCTCCCGTCTTCAGGGTTTCAAACACTGTTCATCCTGTACTCGATCATTCCACTCGCACATCTCAGACCACAGATCAGTCACAGAATGGCTCTGCTGGCTGGAGTAGGTCCTGCCCTTCACATCACTACAAGATGCAACCACACTACTTCTTAAAGAAATTTTGTTTACGTTAACATTGTTGTATAGAGCACAAGGAAATAGTGTTCACTGATTTATACCTATGTATAAGGAAGTGTTGACATTAAATTTTTTTTTTTTTTTTTTTTTTTTTTTTTTTTTACTTTCTTTGCTACAGGCCATAACAGTGAGATTCATGCATCATGCTCTTCTCCTAGTGGTGGAACTCAGTCTGTGAACTCCTCCTCCATAAAGCCACCCAGTCCCTTGGTTCCCTCTTCAGAAGAGACTCGCCATGGATCTCCTGGATGGGGTATTACCAGGCTTCATTAGACTTGCACAGTAATTGTATTTGTTTATTGTGTAATCATTTAGTCCTCCCTTTTACCTACAGCCTCTAAATATAAGAGTTCCATCAACTCTTCACCCAATTGCAAAGGTCCAGAGCAACAGCTAGCAGGGCTGACCGGATCCAGTAAGATCTCATCCTTTGCTTAACCGTGGTTTAAAAAGTGTGTGAAACCTCCAGTTATCTTAGGTCTGTTGTGTTTGCTCTGTTTGTTTTTTAGGTTATAGATCTACACATTCCAAAGGCTCTCCATGCCACCAGCCTCCACTGAATGTCAGTCCTTCCTTGAATGAATCCTGCCATCCCAAAGCACCTTCACCAAAAGAGTCAGGACATTGTGTTTCTTCAGAGCTGGGTGAGGCCTGGTGTAGACAAGAAGGGAAATGGCTTCTTCAAAGCATGCTAACTTGGCTCAGACTAAGGAAAAACTACTGTAGGCCCATTAAGTATGCAGGAAAGGGTGGGTGGAGTCCAGTTCTGATCTTGGGGGGCTACAGTTTAGTGATTTCTTTCCTCAAATTCACGTACTGAACCTGCTGACTGAGTGTTCTGGTGTTCAGTCGAATCAGGGTTTTTTGACCAGAGAAATCATTAAATTCTTTGTTATATGTATTAGTATGTTTCTGACATATTGGACTTCTTTTCTTAAGCATATGTTGTAAGTTCGAGGCTTTGAGTGTTTGTTGCATTGGTATACAACCCTGTATTTAGTATTCAGAAGCACTTTTTTCCATTTGACAAATTTTGTAGTCTGAACTACAACAAAATCTTTCATCAGCAAAGGCATTTAATAAGGACAGTGAATATACTGGGAGGAAAAAAAAAATTGTTTGCTATTTTAGTATAGACATCCAGGTCATCTCTCTTCAGAGATAACAAATTGCATTGCTTCAAAAGAGCAGAGATGGAAGCACTTTACTGGACGAAAAGGAAAATGCTAAAGAAAAATTAATCACCTTAAATATGTATGTATAATGATACTCATGGGAGTAGGTTATTGCTTGTCTCTGGTAAGGAAAGCACAAAAACTGAAAACTCAGTAGAGCTTTGTTGAGTGAGATCTAGTAGTGGAAGAGGAGGGGGATCGCCAGTTGCTGTGATCACTTCTGCAGCCACCAACTAAGATCCTTATAGCGATAAATAAAATAATTCTGATTTGTTACACGTGTACCGCTTATGTGGCTCACAAAAGCTGCATTTGAAAGAGAGGCTACAATCTCGACTTCTACTGAAACATACGTATGCAGTTGACTATAAATACAGTGTGTCCACCTACTGGATATATTTTTAGCTGCAGAAACATATGTACAAATTCATGGTTATCTTGTTTTTTTCAAAGGTGTCTTTCTAGCACATCCAAAGCCGATAAAATGCTTTTCTTTGCTTCACATATTCTTTAGGTTCTGAAAGGTTTGCAAGCAGTTTGACTTCTGAAACAATATCATCCCTAGTAAGTGTGCATCCTTCATTTTTTCACTTTCCCTTTGCCTGTTCAGCATACAGCTCAGTTTTAAAATTGCAACACCTCATATTCCACACACTCCATACTTCTCCCTGTTCAGGTCAAGTCTCATCATATCCCGATGGAGCAGATCACTAAGGAGCTGCAGGAAATTGAGGACAGCCTGAGTGATTTAGAGAAGGAAGGAGTAGACCTGGAGAGGAGACTCCGCAGCTGCGAGGAAGGTAGGGCAGGAGAGGAGGTTCCTCTTACTGTCCTCGTTCACCGGATGTTTATAGTAGTTAACCCAGACAGGCTTTTTCTTTCTGCTGGCCATAGTGATCAGGTCTATATGATCTCTAAAAGTAAAAGGAGGAAGAAAGAAATTGTCTTTTGTAGAGGAGGGTAATTTAATGGAATCTTTATTGAAGAATGGACACTTGATCCTCTTTAACCCTGGGTAACTACTATAAATTATTTTATGAAATGAACATAAGTTATGTAGTTTGTGAGCAAACCAAAGTTTTTGCCCGCATATAAGCCCTTTGAGTTTATGGGGTTAAATTCTTTTATATTAATTCATTTTGATAATGGGCAGGTCATAGAAATTCTTTTAACGTTGTGCATCACTAAACAAGCTAGCAAGACCAAGTCAGCATCTATGTAAGACAAATCTGATGCTAGTGTGTAGTTTACTCAGAGCCACTTGTGCATATGTGTGGCTGCCTAGTCTCATTCCAAACCTGTTAGTTGAGCCTGTCCACCTGGGAGGTGGAATTCCGCCGCAGTGTTAAGGGCTGGGCGGTGGCCAATAAAGGGCCATTCACATCCAGCAGCCATGGCCAAATGAGGCGAGGTGCGAGGGAAGCTTTCTCTCCTCCTGTGGGATTCTGGGAAGGAAATGGAAAGAGGCAGCATGCTGAAGTCAGAGTGGTGGCTGAGTGGGGACAGGGACACCTGATTGGCTGGTTTCAAGGTCACCGTGGTAATATCATCTCCATGCTACCAGACTCACCTGTCCTGCTGCTCGCAGCCGGCGGGATTTGATGGGGCCCTGTTGCCTCTCGGCCCAGGCCAAATCTAGCCCGGCGCTTGATCGAATTATGTGTGTGGGTGTGTGTGCGCATGTGTTTGTGTGTGTTCTACTCCTCCTCTAGGCAATGTCAGTGGCACAACAGATATTTTGGACTGTGTTACAGTGCTATATTAAATGTGGAATAAAACCGACTTGTATTTCAAACAGATATGTGCCAAACATTTCGCTGCAAAATGGTTGCTTCCTCCAGAGAATACATAACCGTGATTATTCACTTGGCTTGGTATCTCTATTCTGTCTTCAGTCAAGTCTTCTAGAAACTTCTCCTGTATAACCTTGACTTGTTTTACAGAAGGGAGTGGGGACATTCTGATGGATCCATTGATGGTGGATTGGTTTAATCTGATTCGAAAGAAGCAAAGCTACATACGGAGGGAATCAGAGCTCATGTACATGTAGGTTGCTCTTTTTGATTGTTGTCTGATTAAAATATTTTACTTCAGAATGTCCTAATGAGTAGTTTTGTTTTTTGCTGACGGCTATCTGGTTTGCATTAATGAGCTAAACGGATCTGTCGGAGCCTTTTGTATTATCATGTTAATAATTTTTTTAATGTTGTGTTAAGGTTGCGTTTAGGGTCTGTTAGTGTATTCAGTGTCAAAATCTATCCTGGCCTTTAATAGAGCAAAAACTCAAGATCTAGAGGAGCAGCAGCCAGGAGTGGAGGGAGAACTCAGGAGGCTGATAAATAAACCAGGTACTCTCAAAAACATTTTAAATGTTATTATTCCATAAGTATGTAAGTATGTTGTCTTGGCAGTGTTGCACTCATCCTGTAGATATTAACTATGAAATTATTTGCTCCAACAAAATGTTACATTTACGCATTTGGCAGACACTCGTAAGGCTCGTTTGTGCTCAGCGTTAAATACTGAAATGGACAGGGCCTTCTGTCCATCCTTTGCATTATCTTTGTCTGTATTTGTGCACATTATTTTTCTGCACGAGCTTTCACAAATGGGCGAATGGAGCAGTACCACCAGAAATCATGAGGGCATGGTAGCCAAAAGTGTGACACGATGAATAAATGTAAAAATTTGTGAAAAGAATTCTTCATCCACAAGTTGCGTATTTAATAGCCTCACGGATCAACGCCGCCTACACCGCTGCCTTTCACCTCTTTCTTAACATTTACACTATAACAACCTCCTCCACAATTATATTTGTTGTCAGAAACTTTAGACTCTACCCTTCAGTGGGTGTATTGCTTAACATCATTTTTGTACATAAAGGGAGCATAAATTAGCCTTTATCCAAAATTATGTACAGTATTAATCATATTGCAGATGTTAGTGAATGTATCTTCGGGAATCTTGCCCCGGGGCTCTTGCTGGTGTAGTGTGGAATCAAATTCCAATGTCCTGCAGTATACTACACCAACCAAAAAATTGCTGTACACTATACTGTGTTGTTAAGTAAAGTAACTTGTCTCTGTGTGTGTATGTTAGAGCATCTAAAGAGCGCCGCTGAAAGAAAGAGGGAGACTTATCTGATGAACCGACTGGTGGAGATTGTGAATGACAGGAATGCGATTGTGGAGGGACTGGAGGAAGACAGACTGAGGTCAGCAGTTCTTAATTAAACCCTTCTTGAATGCTTATTGATCAGAATGCATGATCATCTGTTTGACTATTTTTAGAGTTGAAATACATCATGTATTAAGGGAAGATACTACAGGCAACATTTTTTTCAGATTTGAGGACTTTACCACCTTTCAAGGAAGGATTATCTCTACCCACACTGGCACAAGCATTTCGTTCATCACTGAAAACTTTGCTTCCTGTAGAAACTCACTAGAACATCTAATTTCCATTCACACAAATCGTGCATAGTCTCCAAGATCTCACTGATTCACTTCTGAGGTTCCTTCTTAAAACTGTTTTTTTTCTCTAAAACAGCTTTTCTCTACTTTCAGAATCAAACATTTAATAAATAGCATTAATGTGTTTACACAATATTACAGTGAGAGTTCAATAATCTGTTCTGTAAGTTATATCTTCCCAATGAAATCAACATTTTAATTCTTAGATCTTCCAAAGTTGGATTTTTGGTTAAAAATATTCAGAGTATTGATTTGAATAGATATTTGCATGTCTAAAATCTAAATGTCATCTTTTATGAAACTTCCAATACAAAAAAAACAGTAATCAGCTGGAAATTGTGATTTTTTTTTTTTAAATGCCCAAATCACCTGTAGTGCCTCCCCTTATTTATACCTCAGTATAATTCCTGTTTGAATAATCACTATTCAGACATTTGAGTCTTATATATTGCAATATGAATTACACAGGAAACCCTAGATTCCTGAAATGTACTAACCATTGTAAAAAAAAATCAGTACTGATGATAAAGTTTCTTAAGAATTTTGCGAATTATTAAAGAACTGAATGATTCTGTTTGCATTCCAAGGGAAGAGGAAGAGGATCAGCAGCTGAATGAAATGATGCAAAGACTAGGTGAGTTTTGGCTGCCGTGATTGGCTGCTGTATATTTCTGGTCTAAACCAAATGAACAAGAGCACAAGACAGAAAAATATAACTTGCTTTTTCTTTGGTCTTTGGCTAGGTCTGAAAAAACTAAAAAGCAAAAGAAAGTCCTCCTTCTCCAAGTTGTTCAGACGCAGAAGTAAAAAAGCCTTGGTGGAAGGGTGATCTCCACGAGAACAGAAGTTAGACTGGTGGATCACGCTTCACGCTGGTGACTAGCCAGACATCTCTGCATGCCCAGAGACATGTTGTGGAAAAGAGAAAGAGGTAGGCTGAAGTCGCTGCTCAGAAGCTTGTTGGGTCGACATTGAAGTTCTTGGCAGGATGTAGTACTCAGTGTCCCAGCACAGTAAGATTTGGTTTCAAGTTTTTAATGCACAATCAGTTTGGTGTGTGTTTGTATGCAAATTAGGTATAGGTTTCACATTTAAAACTATCTGCACTCATTCATTGTTCACTATGTTCAAAAATGTTCTTTTGTTTGTTTTAACTACACTTCACGATGTCATCAAATTTAGATCTGCTAAGTTGTCCAAGCGTTGCTTTTTTTTTTTTTTTTTTTTTTTTCCTGTTCACACAAAAATAATTGGTTTTACCATTACAATCACATAACCTCAACAAGATGAAGGTGATTAAATTTTGGTGTTGCATTTTGTTTAAGCCTGCACTTCCACAGCTGCCCTGAAGGTGGTACTACAAGCTCACATGCATCACATGAAGTCAATAAAAAACTGAAAGAAAACCTCCACACACTTTCTCCTTTGCACAGGTTACCAATTGTAATTTTGTTTTAAATTGAGCTGAAGATTTGGCATCCGTGAAAGCTTGTATGCTCATGAGATGTATAATTAGCTGTATCTTTACTTTTTAAAATGCATTAACCACATTTAATTAAGTGCGAACCATGGTAATGTGTTCCGAAAGTTGTTTCTTGGTTCTGGAATGACGGGTTTGAATTAGTACATGAGTAATATTTGAAGGAAATATAGAAGGCGTATATATTGAGATGAAGTCTGTTTTAAAATGTTTTAAACTATGTGTTCTCTTGGGAGATGCTTGCTCAGTGTAAATGTTTTGTTTTTATTTAAATAATATAAGTTTTAAATTACATACTACATAATAAATCCCAAAGTATGTTTTAACAGGTGCTTACTAATTGCGTGTTATTTCTGTTTACCTATTGAAGAGTGTCTTGTATCATAATCAAATAACTTTGGGATTTTTGTTGTGAGTTGTTGAGGAGTTACAGAGCCTACAAAGATTTGGATATAGGCACTATAATTTCTGTAGAAGCAATTGTGTGCGTGTCTGTGTGCGTGTCTGTGTGTGTAGTATGAAAGTAATCTCTGTCCCCAAAGAGTCTTATTGGACCTGCTAGTGTTCTATTTTCCAACTGAAAAATCGCACCCAAATTTGGGCAATAAAAGAACGCTTTTTAGATGTCACAACAAATTTATCCAAAATCTTTTTCACTAGAAAAATTCACATTTTGCAAAGGGCATGTGTAGTTTTTTACAGAATAAAAATCTTAGAGTGGACTTTCTGCCTATGGTGACTTTCATCATGTCTTTCAGAAAATGTCTAACATTTAATTTGTGTTTGATAGGTGGTAATATTAATTCATATTAAAATGTGGGTGCATTTGGGAAATAGTTGCAGGTGCAACACTGTCAGAAAACTGCATCCATCCCCAACTTGCCTGAGGATTACATCCCTCCCTCTATATTCCAAATTAGAATTGTGGCGGTGGCTGAGGGGGCCCCTCGCTTTCCCTCACGCTTTTAAAACCACCATTCATATAGCTACCATTTAATATGGGTTTTAGTGAAATACGTTACGATAATTTACTCACATTTAATATCGCACCTACTACTTATAGGCCACCCATCCCCAATTTTTAAGATGCATGAAATTGTGCTCATGAACTTGGAACACCATCTTTCTAGCTGAGAGGAGCCGGGATATGATATTGGGCACAGAACACCAGGCGTTGATGCGGGTGACAGTCGAGACTGAATACGTGCGATATTAGAGTTAATTAAAGCTTTGCGCCCCATCTCCCGCAAATGCTCACGCTTCTGCAATTAAGAATCAAAGGCGGGGGCTTAGTGTCAGGGGGGTGTCTAATACACGGCTTTAACAGGAAGGGGACCTGATTTGCCAGGCTCCTAGCGACAAGCATTAACAACAGGCTCAAATTAGAGGGGCATTAATATTCATAAGTTAAAAACAATTCGGCCTGCGAACGGCTGGCGAGATGAAAATCCTCTGAGGTGAGCTCCTCGCACCCTGCTCTGCCTGTGCCCATCAAAAGATGCCATTACGGGTGGAGTGCCTAATGTATACAGGGACACTGATAACGGGGTTGACCCGTAATGAAGGAATTAAGCACAACGGTTCGACTAGGCTGGTGTCATTCAGATGTCCACCAAAAGTGGCCCCTGCAGTCATACAGATAGTCAATATTAGTGCAAAAGTGAATCGCGTTTGTTTGCTTAACAAAAGGCAATGATGAATTCAGCAATGCAAAAGTATGTGATGACTAAGAATGACAGAAGCTTTGATCATGCTGTTGATTCATTTCTGATCTTTCAGGGTGTGCTACAAGTCGTCTTGATTTGCTGTGAAGACGAGTAGTCATACTTCGTGACAAGGTAGTCATTTAAAACATACTGAGGTGGTCTAACCCTGCCCACTAGTTTAGTACAGGCCCACATGCCATGTGCCGTACTGTTTGTGCTGCACTCTCTCTCTCTCTCTCTCTCTCTCTCTCTCTCTCTGTGTGTGTGTGTGTGTGTGTGTGTGTGTGTGTGTGTGTGTG
>JBBPCZ010000148.1:9735405-9766840 GCA_037974445.1 Brycinus macrolepidotus | reverse complement strand
TGTGTGTGTGTGTGTGTGTGTGTGTGTGTGTGTGTGTGTGTGTGTGTGTGTGTGTGTGTGTGTGTGTGTGGTGCACAGTGAGTGCCAGTGTCTCTGCCACTAGCCTGTAATTATGATCCTCAAGGTAATTTTATCAGGCTCATTAGCTCTGATGAGTAAACGAGAAGCGTGCCTCTAATTTATTGGCCATCCAGACTGGAGACTGGGCCCTCATCAGCCTGATCATAATATTTGTACAGAGAGGCTGACATATTCTGTGCATCATAAGCGTCTCAGAGCCAGCATGGGCAGGAGGAAAGACTTTGTTGCTTTAATCATTAATTGCATTCCAAGCGAAAGACTGGCAGAAGGCCTGTTCTGATAATTAAGCATGACTACAGTTACTAGACATGCTGTTTGATCTGCGGCTAAATGCTGGATCACGGCTCAACACTCTCCTTACATTCGGCTCTGCAAAATCCACCCCTCCCGCCACAACACTTCACACACACGCGCGCACACACACTCACAGCGTTGTGGGCATTGTTGCAGCTGTACTGCTGAGTTTATTTTGGAATGTGTGTATGAAATATGATTCTAATGATGTAAAAGTCTGCTATTGTTTTTTTTCCCCCCTACTCACTTATATATGCAATTCATTTTTACAGAGAGGTTTTCATTCTTGTCTGTGTGTCAGTCAGTGTGGTTAAAGAGAGATGGTAATGTGCTCACAGATTTCACTGTGTAAAAAAAAAAAATTTGCATTGAGGAAAAATATGCGTGCTGGCTAGCGGGGATGAAATGGATAAAGTGCATGACTGGAAGACTTGACAAGTGCAGCTTTTCATCCATCTCAAATGAATAATTTTCCCTTCCCTTAAACATCCATAATCCAGCCACGTTATCAGCGCCATTGCAGGAATCGGCTTCACTCCGCTCAGCCGTGCAGTAACTTTTTCCCCTCCACTTTACCCTGTTCACCCAAGCCGCCGCTCCCCTTGCTGCTACGCCTGCTTTTTTTTTTCTTTTTTTTTCTTGTGGATCTGTGCAGTGGGCCCTCAACAGCAGGGATACAGCAGGACACTTCCCAAATACCAGTGTGTCTTTTTTCACCCACAATCTGGGCTGCCTTGCTTCACACTGGCGCCAAACTCACTCTGGAGACGATATCCTCTCTCTGCTGAATAGAAGTGTAATATCATCTCCCTTGTACTATTAGATGTTCAACAAATGGAAGAGTTTTTGCTTTCCAGTTTCTGAAATATGGGTCTTTGAAAAACCCATATTTTCTTGCAAAAATATATAATGAAGGAGAAAATTGTATACACAAAACATACAGCGCATTTCATACCAGATTAGTTCATTTCTTTCAGGTTCTTGATGATTGAGATCTATCTATTTATATGCTACCTGTTATTATTTTTTTTTAATAATTTTAAATAGATTCCTTTTTTGCATCCCTTTGTGGCATCAGACTAAAATCCTGAGCTCCCACTCAATGAAGTTTAGTTGAAAATCTTTCAGGCACGTCAGCCTTTTTTTCCTCGCTACACTTTGCCGTTTTATTGCAGTGTTTAAATGCTTTGATGATAAACAATTAAAGGAGTAATTGCCGTTGGCACCTCTGAGCGAGCCGTGTGATGCTGTGTAATGTGAAGGAGCGCGCTGCAGACTACATATTCAATAAGCACCTCTCTCTCTGCACCTTGCGTTTGTGATAAGAATATTAACCTCATCAGTTTCAGGTACCTCTCGGATGCTTTAACATCTTGTCTTAAAGACCTACAAGTCGGCGGGAGTTTATGATTTGGCATTTAGTGACATTTTAAGCCTTTTAGACAGAATCCACACTGGGATTTCAAGTTCCCTCCGAAGCAAAATAATTTTTCCCTCTTTATAGAAAAATGTGGGGAGAGATTAAGTGGAAGCGCTGTGTGTTAAATAAAACAACCTCCAGATGGATTCGAATAGACACTTTGCCTTTTGAGTGTAAATTTGATAGATGGTTTGAGGCATTCTGTGTGGGGTCTCATTTTGTGAAGTGAGCGCTGCATTATTCTACCAAATTCTAGATGGGAAATGAACATTAGTGTCACTGTTGGTGAATAGGCACGTAGATGTTTCTCTGAATGTGTATTACAGGATGAAAATGGTCCTACTCCCAAACTCTACTATAAAAATCAATTTAGCATGACGGATGAACTTCATGCGTTTAGGCATGAGAGCCACCCTGACTTTATCAGGGCAAAACTGGCTGGTAGTCGGTATTCTCTGCATGACCATTCAGGGCGAAATCGGTTGGTTGGCTGATTCAGTAATAAAAGACACACAGGAGGCCTTGGCTGGATGGACTGGAGAGGGCCTTTTGAGTGTTTTGCATGTAGTGAGTGTGTGCGCGCGCATGTGTGTGTGGTCGGTTCTGCTTATGTGTGTTTGATGACCACTGTGCAGCAGAAGCTGTGCGCTCTTCTCTCTGTGGGCCGGCTGCTTTGATACTCTACCTCTCTTATCTCAAGCCTGGCAAGGTTAATGAAGTGCTAGCACTCTTGGAGGAAGTAAAAATGGGCTGACTAGCAGAGACCAGAGAAAGCTCGGAGATGAAACGCGCAACTCGGAGCAGCTCTAAGTGGCAATTTTGGTGAATTACTGAGACAATGAGAGGAGGGATGGCGTCGTCTTAGACACAATGGCAGCAGGTATCAGGAATGGTCGATTGGATCTCTTTAAACCCGGCTCATGTGGAATTATGTTAACATTTCAGCCCTGCTTGTAATATGATCTGTCACACCTCTCTGAGCCATCCCGAGCTGCAGTGGCAGGCTTGTTGCTTGTTCTTCTCTTAAAAAAAACACTTCTGAAAGTTTGTGTTCTTTGAGCATTTTTATGCTAAATATATACACACTCCATTTGAATGTGTTTTCATGTTTTGAAGATGTGGAAAAGAAAATAATTGGGGACTTTTATTTTCCTTTAATTGCTCCTGATCTCTGAACTGCTCTCTAATTGTTGTTAACTGGATAAACACTAGCTTTTTAGGAGTTCTATTTCAGTACAGCATAACATTTGTTGGCCTTATGGAAATGAATTGTTCAAAACTCGATATAAATAAATGGTCGACTGCAGTATGACTTGGCTTGACTCTTGGCTGCTGCTTAAATAAAAAAAAGAAACGGTTCATAATGTGAGATTAATAGCTAAAAATATAGCCCTAATGCTTTAGCTGCCCTAAGCTCTATTTTTTTTCTTTTATTCATTTACTTATTTTATTTTTATTTTTTTTGCTACAATATACTAACGTTCTTTTGCATCCATATGTGCTAATAGGTAAACATGACTGTGTGTAAGAAATGAATCTGGAAAGTCTACTTTCCAATGAATTAGCATATAAATGACTTCATCTTATACAAATAGCGCCCTATTGCCCACAACTCCCAGCGCTAAGCAAAAGATTGTGCATGTAAAATATGTCAGGAGAAAAATGTAAATTAATCTGTCCAACTCATCGCTCAGTCTAATGAGAAAATGGTTTTACCTTTAACCCTGCTTTTCTATTTCCAACAGCTCCCCGAAATCACTTTCTGAGATATGCGGCGTAATTGTTTCAGCCGAGTCCGCAGCACCTTTTTACTAGGAAGGAAAACAATTTAGAACCTCGCCTCTTCGTTAATGAAATCAAAGCTAAAACAAACAAAATCGCCACACAGATAGCACGAAGAGATCAATAAATCATTCAATCGCTCCTGTTGCTTAAGGCCCATAATGCATTTTGTGTTTTTTGGAGGCCAAATGAGACTGTCACAAGCATGCCATTATTCAGCTTATAAATAAATGGGATTCTAATAGTCTCTTTTACAACAATACTCACGCAGCTGCATTGGTCGTCTCATTTTGTCGTTTAGTATTTTACACTCATGATTGTAATTAAACCCATAGTATTTTTTTTCCCCATGAATCCAAGCTATTTGTTACATAGCTAGTGTTAATATGGTAGAAGAGGCTTATCGAATTGGGTCAGCTAATTAAGCAATTAGCTTATTTCAGCTCAGTGCTGACACTGTGCTAATCTAGGCCATTGTGTGCACTGATAGGCCCAACAGTGAGGCAATGTTCTTCTCCTCCACAGCAGGGCTCTCTCGGCCTCTCTGAGGGAAGGGCTTTGGAGGCCCCCCCCGCCTCCCGTTGTGAGTAGAGACACCGCGAGTGAGTGCACACATCCCTCCTTCACTAATGCGCGCATTTCCCATGCAAATCCCCACCATTGAATACGTTGTTTATTGTGCAGTTAATATATTGAGACATTCATGCAGCGTTGTTGGAGTGTTTGCCTTCTTGCATTTTAGCTGTGTTAACACACACAGAATCCTAGACAGATTAAAGAGTGCGATACCACGCGAGCCGTGGTGGGTGACTGCCTGCCTTCTTCATGCCCCTTTGAGCAGGTTCTGTACAGGAATAAGCTGACTGCTTCTCATAGAAGTAAGTTTTTTTTTTAAAAAACGTGAAAAACACCAACTAACAGCGTGCCTGACATCAAGCACCTTGTGTCATAAGCTTATCAGTGATGCAACACACATCTTTTGATTATGTAGTTTGCGTGAAAACGCAGAACTACGCCATGCCCCAGCTAGTCACCCCATGACCTCTGAACATGTGACTTTCATTCATTCATTCATTCATTCATTTTCTGTAACTGCTTAATCCTTGCCAGGGTCGCGGGTACCCAGAGCCTATTCCGGGGTCTATGGGCGCGAGGCAGGGACTCACCCTGGGCGGGGCGCCAGCCCACCGCAGGGCGCACACACACGTGACTTTTGATGGCTAAAATTCTACCATTCACGCAATTGTAACACACATTATTTCCTTACTGGAGACACCAGATGTGCAAATATAATGGTTTAAACTCAAATTGGTTTAATCAACAATTAACCTTTTCATGCTCCTCCCACAAATGCCTCATTTCGAAACAGCTTTTGTGAAGCTGGACAACTTTTACAAAACACTGCCATAAGTCTCATTCAGCCTAATGAGATTGTAGTGCACAGCTCAGTTTTTGTCAAAACACCTACATTCATCATGTTATTCATTTCAGTTTATATTTATGTTACACCCAGGACAGCGTGTGATCACGGTGCCAGTTCTTTAAACTGGAAGCTCCACATTATGTTGGCTGTGACTCTAAGCAGACACTGTAGTGCTCTGGTTTGAATGTTTCAGTTTTGAGATTGATGTGCATATTTTGCAAAACCGTGTTTATTTCAATGTGATTTGACAACTTTTGCAGTAATAATTTCATTAGATCTACTCGTGCTTGAAAACAGCTTTACCTTCACCCAAAGCTGACCATTTGCTTCTAAAATCTCAAACTTCTGTATGGAAATATGGAACTGATTAAAAGTGTTTGCTCACTAAAGGATTTCAGGCAGATGCAGTATGGAATCTGGGTACTTAAATCTACTGTCTGATGAATACTGCAGTGTATATACTGCGTGAATGCTGTGTGATTTCAGATGCAACCTAAGATACATAATCTCTACTTAGAACCTTGTGCCTTAAAATCACTTTCCTGTCTCTCTGTGTATTAGGTACACATACAAACAGATTGGATGGGGCTTAAAAGCCTTGTAACCTGCCTTCAGGACCAGGCCTCATAGTGGCTAGATTTGAATACACTACCCAGTGCATTTATGCTGATTTTTGATTCAGTCTAATTGGCTACGGCTGGCTGGTGAATGTGCTCTTTTCAGACGCCTATCATGAAGAGAATGCGGTGGAGCGGTGTTTGTTTAATGAATAACGTAGCTCACAATTGGGCCTTACTGGTTCAATTGTGTTTAAAAAAGCAAAAAAGGTTAAGGTTGAAGAACCTATTATTTTTGACTAGCTTTTTGGATCCACTGCAGTAAACTTGTTTGTCATATTTTGCTCACGGAAGTATACGAGTGTTCATACCTTTTCATCAGCCTATATATCAAATTCTAAAACTCTTGTGGATGTCTATAGGGTGGGGATAGATCCCATTAAGTATCCAGCTATGTCTGTTATGTGTTGGACAGTTGTTATTTCACACCCTCTGAGCATTTTTACATTGTCAGAACAGATTTTGAGGATTTTCCCATATGTACAAGATCCATAGAATCCATAAACTCACACAGCAGTCTCAATACATTCAATACATTCTCATTCAGCAATAACAGTGAGTGCCAAATAGCAACATCCCATTTGCGATAGCATACAGAGTTTTTTTCCTATCCCTTTTAAGTCGCAGTTATGGGTGGCAATAACGCTGTCCCTTGGCTGCTGTCCAAAAAAGTACTCATTTTGCTTTCATTTTAATTTGTTTCTTGAACTTATTTGAATTTTTTTCAAACCCAGCAGTGCTTTGCACTGCATGAAAATTTGACAATCCAACATTAAGAACCTTTTTTCTCCTGTAAATTTACCATGTTAAAGATAAATGTTATTTTGGACAGTGACGATATTATTTTTTCCTTGTACCACATTTAAACAAGATGATACATAATTTAGAATGTAGATTTTGAAGTTTCAGCTGTCACCACAGCTGGGTTTGGAAAAAAAGGAGACATAATTTAAAATAATCCAAATCTTTTTTCTTTTTCTTTTTTTTTTTTTTTTTGGTCATTTTTCGACATTGAAAACACACTGTAAAAATGACAGTGCAAATAAATATATAATAATCTGTATTTGTATTGTATACCAAAACACATGTAATTACTCAGCAATTCTTAGTGAAGATGATAGTATAATATGATTTGAATTTGAAAGTCTGTTTGGCAGAAAGAAAACCAACCTCAACATCGAAAGAAACAGAAAAGTCTTAGCAGTGCAGGCTCAAACCTGTGGATACAGATTTCAAGTTCAAAGTAAATGTAGTTTATTATGTAATGGACTGTAGTTAAATTATTATTAAATTATGTAATCACATTTAAATAGGATATAAAAATAATTAACAATTAATAAAATAATTGTACACTTCTATGGGTTAGAAGTGAATGGTAGGACTCCAATCACACTGAGCTAAATTATAAGCTCCTTCACCATGTTAATGAACTTTACTTTTGATATCATTTGATTGCATGACTCTAAGCGATGCCTTTACTTTTGTCTGTTGGCCTTTCGGTATCGCTGAATGCCGCTACTGCAGGCTCGCAGTCCGGCCTGTTCATGTTAATATGGAAAGTAGCTAGTTGGAGAGGTGAACGCAACCCTTCTCATCTGCAAAGGTCATTAAAGTCTGGCATACATTAGAGAGTCCGCTAATTACAAAAGGGCTTAAACTATTTATTCAGAAGGATTATATTTGCCGGGTTAGAGTATGCGTATCACATGACTTGTCCATCAGAGGCCGCCGTAGCCATCACCTTATGAATGCTGATGTTTCACTGAACGCTCCTGGCAGCTCTGAGTGTTGGCCCCTGTCATCCACACCAAGTCCGGTCCTGCGGTTTGTCCTCATGAAAAGAACAAACCCAGACATCTAGCGGCTAAAGCAAACACCCATCGAATGTTATTACACACTCCCCTTTCATTTTTTTTTTTCCTCTCTGCCGTCTTCGACTTCGACTGGAATAATTCTCCATTTGAGTCACAGAGTGAGAGGACTCTGCCAGGACTGACCACAGCTGATGGCAGAGGTGAGGGAAGAAGCCACAGGCTCCTGTGGAAAAGCTAATGCATAATGTGGATCATTGCTCTGAGGTGACATTTCTCACATGCTGCGCAATAATCTCCTTTTTGAATATGAGAGAGAGGGGGCAAGGGAGACTCAGCCACGCAAGTATGGTAATGCGTCCAATATGATCCACTTATTCCCCAATGCAGAACCAAATCCAACATGGCTGCCGTGTGCTTGCCTCGAAAGCATTGATTTGACATGGGCAGGCGGTGCGGAGGAAAGGATGTTACTACCCTTGCCTCCTAGCCTGTTGTACAGAGCCGGGGGGGGGTTCCACTTTCTTTCTTTCATTTTTCTTATTCTGTATTTGGAGATTTCTCTGTTAAGCAACAGTGGTTTGTGAGGGTTTACAAACCGGTTGTGATGAACAGAAGTGGATTACATTCGAAGGATTTGACAACATTTTGCTATGGTGTACTAGGCGATGTGCGATTGTCATAGCAGTGATTAGCATTTGGCCTACGGATTTGAGCTATTGTGGGAGTGGAGGGGAAAGGGCGCTCTGAAATGGACTTCTGAATTGGCAAAAATAATAAAATGATCTCCACTGAGGTTACATAATGGTTCGTTTTGACTGTCATCTGATTTACCCTGTATCACCTTTTTAACTGTAAGCTGTCACCGTCTTAAGTGCACCTTGAAATTGAGTTATGAGGTTTTGATATGACAAATATTGAAATGCTGTTTTTTTTAGTATCATATAAACATAAGTTAAAAAAAAAAAAAGAAAAGAAACAGGACTTTGCAAGCCTTGCTGGACTGCCATCAACTGCGTGGTATTTGTGTCACATGCGTGATTTAAGAACTTTGCATAAATAGAAGTTGTAAATGAACATTTTAGTCCACCTGTCCTGTGTCTGACTTTTTTTACCAACCACTTTTTGTCAATAAATATATTTTTTTTTCTATCATACTACTACTAGGGCTGGGCAATACAGCAAAAAATATCATCATACTTAAAGACATTTGTTTGATATCTGACACCTGAGAAGCTGGAACAGACTAAAAAGAACCAATTGTGCCGCAAACGTTTTTTTTACTCTAACATGATGACAAATTATTTTTACTCAATATTTCACATACTGCCCTACAACAAATCCAATTAAACAGGCCTAATTATGAGGTATACTGCTTTAATAATAATAATAATAATAATAATAATACAGTTATTATTAAGAATGTTTTTTTTATTATTATTTTTAATAGTAGTAGTAACATAGAAGAAGACTTAATAGTGCTAAAAAAATCTGATTAAATAAAAATGACAAATTAGTTTTCCGTGGATTTGACAGATACTAGCACTTGATGACTTGATCTTCACCTAAAAGAGTGAAAAATTGCACACTGACTCGCTCAGTTAGTGATTCAGTAAGAGATCATAACTCGCAAAAATTGCTCTGAACTATTAACACCATGTCATTATTAGTTTTATCCTAAACGTATTGTGGGCATTGTCATTCTAACTAAAACCACAATGCTAAAGATGATTCATTTGACACATTTAGGCCAGCGTATCCTGGAGCCTAAGTGTGATAATGAGACTTTGCCTACTAACCTGTGTGTTGTAGATATGAGATGTTCAATCATCATAAAGTTGCTCTATTTAATAATCCATCTGCCAATTAAGCTAGTCAGCAGTGTTCAGGTCTACAAAAGGTTAATAAGGCTCAGCTGCGGCATGGTTATCCTGGGTAAATGTCACTTAGATGAGGGGCACACATGGGTCAAGATCTCCCTCCAGATCTAAATTTAATCACACCGCGCGTCCACTGGCCTCCTCTTCACCCTAATTAGTGCTGGCCGGAGCAGGAGTGTGATCTGCCCTGAGCAGGCCCCAGATCCCCTCTCCCTACCTCACCCACACACACACACACACACATACACACCTCCCGTCTCCTCATTTCCCCACCATGTTACTGGCTAAAAAAAACAAGCATTCAAAGTCAGGTCCAAGGTTGCTAAAAGCTAAGAGTGAATCAGGTCCATGTCTTATAGAAAGCCAGTGAGAATTTGAAGAATGTAAACAGATTTAAATATATAAAGGTGCCCAAAGGGTTCTTTAGAATGAGGCCATAGAAGAACATTTTTGTTTCCTCACATGTGCAAGTATGAAGAACATTCTTAACGTTTCAAGAACCTCTACTGAATGTGCTAGACCAAATCAATTTTTTTCCTATGTAACTGTATTCCTACCAAGGTTCCACAAAAGTGCACAATGCCAAAGAAGCCTCTTTTTGGTTCTCTAAATAGGTTTTTTATTGGTGGTTTTTGAAAATGAGGTTTTTAAAGAAGTTGAATGTTCTTAACTTGCAAAGAACCGTTAAGTCATAAGCAGGTTATTTAAATGTCCAAAAGGTTCCTCATCCTAGTAAGTGCTTTTTCAAGTGTGGTTGTTTAGGGAACCAAAAGTGGTTCTTCCATTGCATCATTCACTGAACCCTTTGTGGCAGCTTTATTGTTTTTGCTTTTTTAAGAGTAGGTGCCATATGTCCAAGTCAAAATGTGTTGTGGCTAACCTGCGGCTTTCGTCATTAGATCATTCATTCATATATTTAATACTCAGGCGGCAGGTTAATGCTGCCACATTGTTTGTAAATGTGAGCTGCAATATAACTGTATCGTTGCACATGGGTGTTTTGCGATTGGTTTATATATGCAGTGGAGCAATGTGGTCAAACCAGATGGACCATATTGCTGAATGATGTAACTCTGAATATTAATATAAATTAGACACAAAATAGGTAATAATTTTGCTGCCCTGCAGAAATGATTAACATAATTCTGATAAATAACCAGATGGCTGAATCTCAGAATTGAGGTAGATTTATCTTAATTAATATCTTGAATCTACTTGGAGAAAGGTAAATGGCTCCACTGGGGCCAGAGATGGGCCTGTGTCTCTGTGTTTATCTGTGAACCGCTCTCAAAGTGTGCCATGGAGTGGCAGCTCTGAGAAATTAAGGAGCTCTCAGGGTGTGCATCAGGCTCAGCTCAGCTCTCTCTCTCTTTCTCTCTCTCTCTCTTTCTCCTCTGTCTCTCTCTTCCCTTTCTTTCTCTCTCTCTCTTTCTCTTCCGTTTCTCTCTCTCTCTCGCTCTCTCTTTCTCTTCCCTTTCTCTCTCTCTCTCGCTCTCTTTCTCTTCCCTTGCTCTCTCTCTCTCTCTTCCATTTCTCTCTCTCTCTATCTCTTTCACTTCCCTTTCTCTCTCTCTCTCTCTCTCTCTCTCTCTGCTCCCCTCTCATTCTGTCTCTCTTCCACTCTCTCTGTGCCTCCTTCCCCCGCTTTTTGCTTCGTCTTTCTCTTTCACTTACTCTCACTGGCTTTCTTTCAATCCTCAAAATTTCACATGCCACACTTTCTTGTCTGGGATTTTGGATTCCACCTTGGGGATGCAGCTAAATATAGCTCACCGTTAATATTACTTATGAAGAACAATGGATCTATTTACAATTGAACATATATAAGGTTATGCTTCCTCGTATTCTTTTTGACAGTGTAAGCAGTTTGCTCTTCTACAAATGAAGCTAAATAGAATAGTAATCATCAGAAACGGGAAACAAACAATGGATCTGGGAAAAAAAAAAGAATGTGTTGACTTTTTTTTAATTAATACATTTGGATCCGAGCTGCACTGTATAATTATGCTTAAGTGCTTAATTACATATTTAAATGGGCTCTTCAATTACTCAGGCTTAATAAAATATCATTAGCCTGTCTCCCAAGTTATAAGCTGTAGAGACATATTAGTCTATCTACTTAAGAAATATTAGATTATGGACAGGCTGGGGGTTTGCCAGGAGCCCGGGCCCAATCTACGGCAAATCTCTGTTAACTCAGAAGCCGCCGCTCACATCAAAAATTTGACATCGGCGCTAACAAACAATGTGAAATTTACATATTAATTAGCAGCGGGCACTGCAGGCTGCATTTCAATGACCGGTCGCTTTTCCCGGCTGCAGGGAGATGTCAGCGGCCACAGGCGTAGCCACAGTGCCGCCATGTGGAGGTAGAAGCAGTCCTAATGGAGTACTCATGCCCACCTTTTGCACTGTAGCAGTCATTACTCAGCCTCTTCGTCCATATCACATTCAAAACACCCAAGCACTTCAGCCACTTAACTTAGCAGCTAGAGTGTGTTTGTCTGTCATTAACAACAGTTAGTGATCATACAGAGTTGGACGATGTGATATGTTTGTCTTTCAAATGACCACTTCATATACCACCCAGTTGTAATGGAGTGTTAATATCAATATTAATCAGTCAAACGCACTTTAAAGTTTGGCACAACATCAAATTTACACAATTTTCTCCTTACTTCAAGTGTAGCTGCTTAGCCAAGACCTTATTAAAAAAAAAAAAAAAAAAAACACAGACAAAACTGTGGAAAACTCATTGTGCATACCTTTGTCCATTGTCATACAGCACTAGAAACCACATGTTTGTGAGATTATTTGTTTAGGGCTGGGTGTTATGAGTTAGACATATAGTTTGGACAATGCTAATTGGCGGTCATAAGCTTCTA
Source organism: Brycinus macrolepidotus (assembly GCA_037974445.1). Taxonomy (NCBI): domain Eukaryota; kingdom Metazoa; phylum Chordata; class Actinopteri; order Characiformes; family Alestidae; genus Brycinus; species Brycinus macrolepidotus. The sequence continues at coordinate 9,754,647 of JBBPCZ010000148.1, read as the reverse complement.
GTATCACGTTACATTAGCCTGTAGATCCAATGCAAAACTGCATATACAAAATTCAGATTCACAGAAATAGTCTGGTTTACTTTATAGCACTAAATGTATGTAATTTCTACAGTAATGTACTGTGTTCAAGCAAGTATAAATCAAATTTGTTTTACTGTTTCATGCAACACATTGAACTTGGTTTTTCTGATTTTATCGTATAATCCTTGAATTATCTATGAAACAGGGTAACTTTAATCAACAGTAGCCTCGCTAGCTAATGCTAGCTGGTTATCTGATGGCATGCTAACTTACCAAGTACAACCTCTACCAACATATAAAAACGAAATATTCAAGTGAGTTCATACATACACCAGTCAGCCATGACATTAAAACCACCTGCCTAATATCGCTTAATTCCCCCTCATGCCGCCAAAACAGCTCTGACACATTTAGGCATGAAAGACCTTTGAAGGTGTGCTGTGGTATCTGGCACCAAGACATTAGCACCAGATTCTTTAAGTCCTGTAAATTGTGAGGTGGGGCCTCCATGGATCAGAATAGTTTGTCCATCACATCCCACCCACAGACGCTTGATCAGATTGAGATCTGGGGGAATTTGAAGGCCAAGTCATACCTTGAACTCATGTTCAGTCATGTTCCTTATACCATTCCTGAACAATGTTTGCAGTGTGGCGTGACACATTTTCCTGCTGAGACCACTACCATTACTAAATATTGTTGTAACGAAGGGCCATACTTGATTTGCAACAATGTTTAGGTACGTGGTACGTGTCAAAGTAACACCCACAAGAATGCCAAGACCAAAGGTTTCCAAGCAGAACGTTGCCTAGACCATCACTCACTTGACTTCTTCCGATAGTGCATCCTGGTGCTATCGTTTCCCCAAGTGAGCAATGCATACACAACCGACCATCCACATGATGTAAAATAGAAAGTGATTCATCAGACCAGGCCACGTTCTTCCATTGCTCCATGGTAGAATTCTGAAACCCAAATCTACATACACTGTTGGGGGTGGATGGGGTCAGCATTGGCACTCTGACCAGTCTGCAGCACATACACAGCAAACCACAATGCACTGTGCGCTCTGACAACTTTCTCTCATAGCCAGCATTAACTTTGTGTTACAGTAGCTCTTCTGTGCGACAGGACCAGATGGCACATATGTGCATCAGTGAGCCTGTGGGCACCTATGATCCTGTCGTTGGTTTTTTCAGTTATCTTTCCTTGGACTACTTTGGTATTTACTATCCACCGCATACCAGAAACACCCCCCAAGACCTGACACATTTGTCTAACCATCACAATTAGGCCCCTTATCAAAGTTGCTCAGACCCTCACACTTGCCTGTTGTTCCTGCTTCCAACACATCAACTCCTATAACTGACTATTCACTTGCTGCCTAATATATTCCTCCCCTTGACAGGTGCCATTGTAGTGAGATAATCAATGTCATTCACTTCACTTATCAGGGGTTTTAATGTTGTGGCTGATCACTGACATCCAGCAGACTTTGTAGAACGTATAAACTATCCCTTTTCTTTGTAAGTATCTGACTACTACTACTATGACTAGTTTTGCTAATTTGGACTAACTTTAGGAGTCAGTCTCAATGGGATTTGATGTGTCTTATTAACAGCAAGCAAACAATAGTTCATTGTTCGCTTTCTCTTATTGAGTGTAATATTGTACAGCTCTAACCAAAACACTTTTGGAGCTTGTAAGATGTGCATGTATCTTTTAGTAAGTACTTTAAGCTTCTTATTAGATTAGCCTGTTATCTTTTGAAAGAATGTTTGTGTTTTTGAAACACTGACATTAATTAATTCTTTCTTAGGATTGTTGACTCCTTCTAAAATAATTCTAATGCAATATTACAGTTTAGCAGTGATTTTAACTAGTTTGACTTTTTCATTTCTGAAAAGAGGATATTGTTGATTACAGTAATCTACTGTTGTCAATATGTCTTGTAAAATTCACTTTTTATCGCATTTACAAAACATAGTGTAATGTGATTACAGGAAAGAATCATCATATTATGTATAATTAAAACAAGTACCCGGAAGTCCCGCTGTTAGTAAATTACTGTAAGAGTAGTCTTTACAGTTTGGTTAAGGAAAATGTCAAATAAATCAAACTACTGCTTTAATAGGAATTTGCCTTTTAGCTTTTATGTTAGACTGCTGTGTTTTGGGTTTTGTTGTACATTTTCTGATAAGTACCCTTCTCATAATCCTGGAGTTCAAGCACAAATAAAGGCAAGATTGGCGTCAGGCTCGTGAGACTTCACAGCCACTGATATTTATTTAATTCCTTGCTTTCAAGGCTGCAAAACACTGCTGATTAATTCCTCCAATTACGGCACCGAATGCATGTGAAACTGATTACAGCGGTTCACATATATCTACATGTATTTTAACTTGTTTTACATCTAGCAGCAGAGGAAAGGGAAGCTCTGGCAATGGCTCAGAGGCAAAAATCTATAATTAGAATGCAGATCAATTGGGTAGCAGGTAATTCACCTTAAGGGAGGCAAGTCTAATTATTGTCTTTGAAAACCTAATTTAGCATTAAACACTTCAGGTGTCTCCTTTCCTCTCAGCGGAGAAAAGGAGAGGCTGTCCCAGAGCAGTGCTCCGGTTCCTGCACCTCCATTGTCTCCTCTCGCTCCTTCTGCTATTGCTTGATGTTTATATGGCTAACTGACAAAATATGAGAATCATATCAGTATACAACCTCCACATAATGTAAAGATTTGATGGCAATCAAAGGTGTTTCCTACAACTGCATGTCCATGATTACAAAAATGTAAGAGCACTGAAGAACCTTTTGAAGTTTTACACAATGAAACCATCTTCTTACATTTTTAGTTATTTATCATTCTTAAGTCATATTAAGTGGAGATTCCTAAGGTTATCACTTTCAGTCTCATACATTTTGCCATATATTTATTTATTAACATAAAAATACAGAAACATGACTTCTCAGTGCAGAATGCAAATAAACGCAATTAATTATGTAACTGCACATGTAAGTAATTATCTAATTATGTATTAATGCTTTAGCACATGGGTTCCCAACTTTTGCAACTTGCGGCCCACACAACCTACCACAAAAGCTTCCCCAAGAAGATTTTAGTAATCATACTGCTTTTTCTAAAGCACCTGATTGTTAATGAAGATGTGGTATGGCAGCTGGATATGAGACTGAAAGATGCAAAAGGATGTCTGGATCATCTAGGTTTAGATCCTTACTCCACTACTGTCCAACTGTTAGCATAAAATGTTTGTCTCAAAAGTTTCAAAGTTTTTTTTGAACGGTGTGGTAGCTTTTTCTGTTTCAGTTTGTGCTTGGGTTTCTTGGTTTTCTCACACTGAGATAGCTCCACTTGACTTGTAGATGACCCAGCCTTGGTGTTTTTGACTATTTATCTATGATCTGTTGAAAAGAGAAATGTTTTATGCTGACTTGCACTGTTAATAGAAATATGACTAGCAAGCATTTTACAAGATCAATCAAGCTAAATAACAGATATGATTTAATATAGTTTATTTTTGAAGAGAATTGTCACAGCAGAAATATTTGTCATATTTAAAATTATGCCTGGATAAATGTCTATGTTGTAATAAGTTGGCCATGAAAAAAAAAAAAAAAAAAAAAATTCATGGTCAACCGCCCCCCATTAGTACCACCACAGCCCACTGGTCTCCAACAGGCTGAAACTTTGCAATAATCAAAAGGTGATAATTCTAGAAGTTATCTAGAGGCCTTTAGTACTTTACCAGGCTTGACTGTTTGATATAATATGAGGTACCATGATTCTGTGCTAGGCCTTTTCTGCTGTGTATGAGTGGTCTAATTTCATGGAAGGCAGCAGCTATAGGATCATTGTACATGTTCAACTAATTCTGTATTTAATGAACTAATTACATAATTGCTATTGAATCTTATAACACAATACGGTAATGAGACTAGACTTCTAAGGGTTAACTGTTCCTAGCAGGTGAGGCTGTAGCTGACAGATGGTGTTTGTGAGTGACGCTTGTTCCCAGTTGATCGGAGCACCGGGAAGCGCAAGGGACTGTGTTTCTCCGCAGAGCGTCCGGTGGCATATGTCACGCAGTGGCCTACACTTGCTGAAGGATGGCACTCACACCAGCTTCCCTCAGTGGCCCTGCTGAGCACGGGGCGTTAATCATCACCAACACGCTCCCACACTCTTCAGACTGGTAAATAACTGAATACACTGAAACCCAGCGCTGGCAAAATCTCTGCAATGCTAGCCTTAGTTCCATGGCAGGAAAAGAACCCAGCTCCTCCACTGTTGGCTTATGCTGAAGTCGTTAGGCGAGAGAATGGCCTATAAGTGGAGCAGTGCCTTGGCCAGGGAAGTGGCTGGGGGGGGGGGGGGGGTCCCAACAAGGGCCACTGAAATGCCCAGGGTGGGGGAAACAACTCCAACTGTCTACGCTCTGCAATGTCCAACTGGAAAACAGTGAGGCGATAACACAGGGAAATGGCGATTAGGCCATGCTGATCCCAGGCAAAGCCAATTCGGATGGCTATGAAACCTCGGGGCTAGGGAGTGTAAGCTGGCACAAAGGCTGGTGCTGGGCCACGATGCTTCCAGCTGGAGCAGAGAAAACCCTCTGTACCAAACCGTCCCGGCCTGCCTTGGACATCTCTGGTCCCTGCTGGCCATTGGGGACATAATATTTTTTGTGTGTATGTATTTCCTCCCCCCCTGCCCGTATTTCCCGAAGACAAATACAGTCTGCCTTCATGCTGTAACAGCCATTACTTAATTGTGCCGGATTTTCCAAGCAGAGTGTTGCTTTAATTAAGCAGCTAATTGCAATGTAGCTCTTGATTAGCTTTGGGGGATGGGAATGTTCAGGCAGGCTGATATGTTGTGCACACTTCAGAATCATTTACAGAAATTGAAGCTAATTTCGCTCTCTGCGTCTATGGCTGCATTAATTTAATTTGGGTTGCTTTTAGCTCATTAACACTTCTAATTAATACGTTGACATCACTATTAAGATGTCTCTTTGAAATTGGCGTCTCCAGATAATCAGGATGGAGAGAAGGCTGACGGATGGAATGGAGATGGTGACTGGAGAGGGAGAGAGAGAGAGAAAGGGAGGGAGGGAGGGAGGGAGGGAGGGAGGGAGGGAGAGAAAAAAGCACTCAGTAGGAGAATAAGGGACTGTGCCATCCTCATTTGTAAATCACCAGCAGTGTATGATCATGAACACTAATAGGGCTTTGTGGCAGCCTGGTAAATTGGAAATGAAAGGCAAGTTGATTGTTTTAGATTTGATGGAGGTTACGGTGTGTCTAGGTGTGTGCGTGCGCATGCTCACGCTTGGGGATGCTGGTGCTAGGGTTGCTGGTACGGGCCAGATGCAGTACACAGCTGAATCCCACGCTCCACTGCCTCAGTGTTTGGGTTTGTCACTTTAATGAGCAGAATTTAGTGACTATGGGAGTATAATCCTCAGGGTGAGGCTGCTATCCAGTTCATCACACTGTCATCGCTCTCGGCTTTTTCCTCCTCGTACCGTGCCCGCCCTTCCACGGCCCCGCAATCAAATGAATTTAGCCGTGTATTTGTATTTAATTTTCAATGCTCAGATATCCGTAAATGTTTGCCGAGTAAAGAGGCCTCACTATTCTCTTTTTTTTTTTTTTTTTTTTTTTTCCAAAAGGAGGAGGCCCCTCTGTTCCACCGCTTCTGAGGAGAGCTGGCCTCCCGAGACATTCTCTATGCTATGATAATAACTGCATAATTAAAACCAGCCAGGGGTGACATTATAAAAGTCTGAACTTGTCACCTCGGATATTAAACAAAAGGCAGTTGTCAAAAAGCAGAAGCTTGTGGCAAAGGATGGAAAAGACAGTCTTTAAATCAACAAGGAAGATATTTGTATAAGTGACGTTTCTGCGTGTTGTGTGTGTATGCATTATGCAGTATTTCTGACACCTCAATGTGAACAGCAGGCCGTATAGTAAATCGTGTCATGATACGTGGTAGCAGCTGTCACTTCCAAACAGGTTAGCATCCGTGCAGAACTAATATTTTCAATTCGCACTCTGATTATGTGCCATAAATTGAGTTTGAGAACAAAATACCTACAAGAGTGTCACGTGTGCATGTTGCGTCATAAAAAGAGATAAAATACGCGCGCTTGGGATAGTTCCGGAGCTGTCAGGATAAAATAACATGGCAAACGAGCGACGCTGTGTTTGCAATTGACTTGCTTTGCCTTCCAGTCTTCTATCACGACCTGCAAATCAACAGAGAGGAGGTGTAGTAAAAACGCTGCTTATTTAACAGATAAATCAATGGTCATCTTCTGCACTTTCCCTAAAAGCTTGGTTTATTTATTTATTTTTTTGGCCAGGGGAGGGGGAGTGGGATTGGGGGCTGGAGTTTGAAGCATTCTCTTGGATACAATCCTGCTGTAAAAAGCCTTCTGTTTAGCACTTCATTAAAAAGTGCCTTGGAATAAGAGTCACCAGGGACATGATCCCAGCGTCATGTGGAAAAGCTATCAACAGCTGCATCAATTAACCCCCCGGCCCCCCGGGGGCCCATTAGCAGGAGAAACACCCTTTAAAATTGCATATGCTTCCTATTATGCTAGAAACGACTCAGACCGGTAAACGGCCTTATTTGCTTTAACTATAGGATTACATTTGTAAAACAGTCTGTTGAAGCACACACCTCTTTTGTCGTATCTTTGTCTGTGGATGCACATGCTGGAAAGGATTCCGCACAACCTGTTCGTGGCTCGTCTTCAGGCACAAAGGACAGTGTTTTACTGCGAGAAAGCAAAGCAGACACGGAGGCCGCGGGCAAGAACAGGGGTTCCGGCAGACCTTTCTGACCTCTTTGCCCCCTCATTACCATCAAAGACATTTTAAGAGCTTCCAAAAAAAGAGTAAAAACACTTTTCAGACTAAAGGTGCCAAAATCATTTCTTTGCACAAAGAGGAAATACTTCTGGTTCCCTAAATAACCGTTTAATGGATCCACTTTTGTAAACAAGATTGTGCCGCACCTTTTTAAAGTTTAAAGAAGGTTCTAGCAAGAACCTTTAAATGGGCATTGGACCTTTACATTATGCGAAGGTTCCTTAAATATTCAAAAGGTCCTTCACACTCACACATCTCATTTACAAAAAGGGTTCTTTAGGTAACCAATAGGGGTTCTCAAATGGGTTTGCACAAAGATCCCTTTGTGGGTTGGAGTGATGTTCTAGAACATCATCACTATTATGACAAAATTTACTCCAAAAATTTAATATACATTAACAGATGTGTGAGTGTGCAGAGCCCATTTGAAGTTTATCTCCAAATGATGTAAAGGTTCTGCCTTTAAATTGGTATAGAAGCTTTACATTGTGTGAAGGTTCTTTAAATGGTCACACTGTTGTGAAATCACTCAAAGAACCCTTTTGTTGCAGTTTTTAAAGAGTAAAGTCTACTGTTGTAGAATATCAGAACAGAAACTAATCCCTGAAAAAATTTTATTGTACATTAATGTAACAAAATTTTATTCTAAGTTATCAGTGATAATTTCTGTCCGTCCATTTGTCCTATGCTCTTAAATAAAGATGCCAAAGGGGTTTCTTTGGAAGAACCACTTTTGGCTTCCTATAGAAGCTTCCAGTGGGTGGTTCTTTACATACATACGTTTTTTTAAATGTGAGGAAGAACATTTTTAAAGTTTAAAGAACCTCCAGATATTCAACTAAGAACCATTTGCAAACCTTCAAGAGAGTATAATGTACAGAGAAAAAGTATTTGAAAGATAACACAGTGTGTTTTCAAGCATTCTGTGAGGGACATTTAACACTTGCCATAGATCTCTGATTGAGACTGTTTGTAGCCATGCCGTCTTTCTGACTTGGAAGGTCTTAACAAAGGACCAATCAAAGAATCTTTACAAGTGTTGGAGAAAGTGGGGTGCCTTGTAATCATTACAGCCAAGAGTTAAAGAAGCCTTCTTGTTTAAGTTATTACCTGCACAGTTTGCTGATTGTACAAAGTTTTAGCTTGTTATTGAAATAGTAAATACTGTGGTGTAGAGAGTAAGCTCTGCAGGGAAAAGAGAATTTACAATTTCACTACAACTCTGCCTTCCCTGGAATAAATGCAACATGCAACAACACGTGCGCACGCACACTCTCAGAAGAGATAACCAGCTAAAAATGAACCTTCTTGCTCTCCACATTAGAAACTGGCACTAGCCCCTGTGATCATCTAGTTCAAACATGCTCCATATTTTGCATGTAATTAATAGACAGCTATTCTGTTTAATCCAAGGTGAAGCTCATTAATTCAATTTTTTTCCTCTTTTTTTTTTGCACAGCAAGTGATTTCTTGAGCAAAGGTATTTTGAATGTTAATACTGTGACTTGCTCTAATGCAACCAGACATTTTGAGGACACCTCAGAGTTTCCAGGGTGGGGTAAAACCTCAAAAGCACTCAGACCATTTGTGATGCGGAATTAAAATGACATGCCTCCATCTCCGAATTTTCCGCCTAATCCCAGCTATTTTGTTTTGTGGTATATTTGTAATATTACTCAGGCAAGTTTTTAATGACTGCGATAGGCTAAATCTGTGGGCATCATCCGCACTGTCCTTTACCAGCATGTATTAGTCTGTATTTTTGGAGACGAGCTGGATGTTTTCATCTGCTTTTTGTCAGAGCTTTTTCTGAGCTGTGTGGATGTGTGTGTGTGTGTGTGTGTGGGGGGGGGTTGGGGGTGTATGTCTAAAAGGATAACATGACAAGACAAATGTGAGAAACAAACAAGCCCTCAACATTCAATAGAATGGCGTAGTCGGTGGCCCTGTTTATCCCTGAATAAGCACTGACAATGCAGCCCAGATGCATTAACAAACCCCAGACCAAATCAAGAGTAATAAAAATCATTCATTTTGGTTAATGAGGATATTAACAGCCACGGTAGTGTTTAAGCACAAACAAGAACAACAACATTAATAATTGCAACTCTCTAGCGCTCAGCTGATGTAAGCTTTTAATAATTAACAAGTCTCTGTCTTATCCCCTAAAGGGTTGACTCCTATTATCCAACCAAGTTACAAATGGGTAATTACTCTGCCACCGGATGGTCAAAACAGCCATCTCCAATGTCTCCCAGTCGACGGTCAGAACTCATTTCAATCACTCTTCTGTTCGCAAGAGCGTGTATTGTTATCAAACGGGAAACTTGACATTTTGACTTGTTTAGCTGCTGTTTTTCCCCCCCATTTATTAGAGGATTACTCTTTTTAGCTCCTGTGTTTACATATTAGTGCTAATCCAATTGAGTCAACAAGGGCACTTAGCATTGGCTGAGAACTGGGACTTAGAGGGGAGGGAGTGGTTATTAATTTAAGACTTATTTCCCATTTTAAGCTTTCAGGGAAATAGTTCTGAAACATTTGTTATGACAATCGCAGCAAATGGAGTGCTTTCTGGGTTAATAACTCAGCCTGGCAGATCTGTGTTCTGTGCATGGTTCCACACGTGGCCTGCAGAGGGTGCAGCCGAGTCCACTTCGCCCCCAGAGCAGCAGCAACTGCTGTTCTGGACTTAGCATGGTGGGCGTGAAGAAGGGGCAAACAAGTGGGCCTGAAAGTGAAAGGTTCTGCCAGAAGCTGTTGGTGTCTCTGTCTGGGGCAGGGGTGCCGGAGCCGTGGGATGTTTGTGCTCAGTTGTCGGCATGATTTAAGGGCGAATGGCCCTCTGTAATGAGGATGTTGATCCCTGAGCTTGGCCACGACCCTTCCCCCTGACCTTTGACCTTCCAGGACACCCCCTGTCAGCTGAAACTAATGAGAGCGTGATGACGTGTGACGAGCATGCTTTCGAATGACAAAAATAGCAGTCTCGGAGGAGAAAGTGAAAACAGCCACAAACAAGCTATAGTGCAATTATTAAGAGATTATAAAAAACATGCTGAAATACTCTGCGTGACAGAATATTGTAGGCTTAAAAAAAGGGCCTCATTATCAGTAGACTGTGATGCTGACAATACTGGACCATTTTGTGCCACTTTGCCTCTTTCAGCTGCAGTCAGTAGCTTTCAGGAAGCAGAATGTCAAGTGGAGAAAACTGGAGCAAATTCCCAGTGAAAACATTTAGCTGTCTGCTCTCCTCAAACAGCATTTAATTTCATTTAGTGCTGCCGCTAACCCGCCTGTCATGCGCTTCTCCATCTAGTGCTGAATTTATGCTTCGTACAGTCTATTGGCTCATCAGCAGACCAATATTTGTGTACTTCGACCGTTTATCCTCCCCTAATTAGTCCCAGATCAATAGCCCCAATTGATTTAGCAGTACGCTTAGAGCTTTAGAAGGTGTCATATAGCAGAGTGGTGTGCAACTTCACCATTAGAAGCTTAATGCGCTGAAATAGGTGGCAGCGTTAAGGAGGGGGGGGAAGGAAATCCCTCCTTTACCATTAGCTGGCTCCAAGGTGCATGCTTTGACATGAAGCAGAGTCTGCGGTTGTGCACAGATGAGAATTTTATCATTAATCATTAGTTGCCTCCTCTCTTTTCCTCCAGGCCTGGGCTGATGCTGGCTAATTAAGTAGTGCTGGGTGTCAGTGATGCCGAGAGACTTTCCTGTCATAGCCACAGAGCCACTCCTCCAAACAGGAGCACGGCGTGAGCTGGCTTTTGTCATCTTTCTGTGTCCGCAGGGGAAGGTTTCTGGGCCTCAGCGGCACCGAAGACAACCTGAACAACAGCAATCACCGCCACATTTACACTAGGCCCTCTTCAGCTTAGTCAGCCTGCGCTGGTGTAAATTAAGCACAGAAAGGCACACAAGCCATTATTTATAGAGGCACAGGCAGTGGTCACAAAAGAATATTGGGCTAATAAGTGACTGGCCTGCCACAGAAACTGCTCCTAACCTTCTGAGTGGCTGAAAGTATGCTGTATCACATGACCACAACAGAGAGGCGAGTTTATTCTAGCAAGCATGCAGCCGACCTTGTTTGGTACTTTATTGAAGTGACAGCATGATTACAACCCACAATGACTTATATGAACATAAAAAAAAAAATCAAGAGAGAATAATAAGTCCTTTGTGTGAGGTAGGACCCACTCTTGCAAAGTAACACCCATTAAAAGCTCATTTGCACCGCTAGGCAGTTCATTAATGCAGGGGATAGTGAAATCACACCAATAGAGTGGAGTGTAACCCCAGGGCACTGGCAAGGGCTGGGGTTCACCCTGCCAGCAAACTCACACCACAGCTCATTTACACTGGGGATTACCACTGGCCAGGGTGTTTACTGTTTTACTGTTTACTCACTTGTGAGAGAGCACAGCCTAAAACATCAGCCATCCTTTTCAGCATGGTTATTCTTTTTTTATGCAGAGTGTATTTTACTCTATATGACATGAAGATGGTTGTTTAAAATAATACCAACTGGAAATGTCTATATTAAGAGAAAAATGTTTAGAATGAAAAAGAATCTTTATATAAACATTAATAAAGTAAAAAGTAATCAACAGCACATTCATTGAACCAACAAGAGTGGACTACTACATTTGTGATGATAATAATAATACAAATGACAACAATAATAACAATATTAATAAGAATGCCAACTGTATATTATTATTATTATTAATATTATTAATATTATTGTTGTAGTTGTTGTTATTACTATTATAGCATATCTATAGACTATATTCTATATTCATTAATAATGTTAATATGGTAATTTTATTTAAATTTAAATATTACATATTTTAATTGTGCCATTGTTTTAATATTCATGCATACTATGTATTATCCATTATAATATGCGCAAATTGTTGGATTATTATTATGATATTATTATTATTATTTTTAGTAGTAGTAGTAGTAGTGATGATAATACTACTACTAATAATAATAATATTAATAATAATAATACAACTAATAATAATATGTTTACCAGTTAATTACTCTGGGACTGTTCCAGACCCTTTCTCATCTAAGTTAACACTCCTCCCGGCCAGGCTGCAGTTCGTTTCGTTCTCCAGCAGATGCCAGATCACGCCCCTCACCCCCCCACCCCCCACCCTCCCCGCCACCACACCCCGGTCCCTCTTCCCCAGCGGACCGTTCTGTCTCTGGGTCTCAATGAATTTCCCTCCCCTTTCATCACTCTCTGATGTCCAGCTGCTCCTGTCAACACCTTCTTACAGCAGGCAATTCATCGCTACACGCGGGCAGCTGAGACCCCCGTGATGAACTTCAATCTGCTCTCCGCAGAGGGGGCTGCGGCCCGGGGCCGGCTAATCAAGGGGAAACACCCCCTTCAGGAGGCGGGGGTAGGGGCAGAAGTGTGCGTGTGTGTGTGTATGGGGGGTAAGGGCAAATACGTGGACAGATTGAGCGCGAGCTGCCCCCCGTAATTATCTTCTCATTGGCCTCGCGCCTCAAGCTGGCTCCTTAGAATCAGCGATAGGCTCCGCCCACCGCGCGGGCGCGCGCCTCCGAGTCCAAAAATCCTCCTAGTGCGCGCTCTCGCTGCTCTCTGTTTTAAAAAGCTCAGGCGCGCGCACGCCCTCCGTGATAACGCGCGTGGCTCTCCGCCGCGGGTCTTTGATTATTTCCAAGGCGGTGGAAAACAGCCCCCGGGGTGGGTAGGTGGGTAAATGCGGGGGGTGGGTGGGATGGGGGGTGAGGGGCGTAGTAGCTCTCGGCTACCTTCCGAATTTTATTAAAGCCCTTCTCCAGCTGATTACTTGCAGCGAGCTGCACAGGTGGAGGCGTTTTTTTGAGTGTGTGTGTGTGTTTGAGAGAGAGAGAGAGGGGGGGGGGGAGGGAGTGTGTAGAGTGCAGGCCCGGCAGGGTCATGTTTAACATGTCCACAGGCAATCAATTCACCTTAACCCCTTATGGTAGTCCAGCCTTCTCCACCTAAGCTGTCCTTAATAACCAGGCAATGGTGAATTACTGATAAGGCGTTAGGGTCTGTGACCTATATATCCTTCCCTCTATATATTTGGGGGGGGGGGGGGGGGAAGAAAAAACTCCATCCAAGAGAAAACTGTCCCTTTTTCAATGCCTGTCCTGAAATTAAACAATCTGAACGCAGCAGGTAAAAAATGGAGAAATTGTGTTTCACATCACAGACTCGTCAGTGTGTTTGTTCGGTGCACAGTGCGGAGGCTGGAAGGTAGTGTTGGAAAAGGCAAAGACTGGTTTAAGGCTTTTTAATGAAGCTTGATTAGACTGTGTTAATTTTTGCGACTGCAGTGGTGGAGGCTAATTTTATTTGTGGATTTTGTTCGTTTAATGTTGGATTGAGCTCTTATCAACTGAGTGAATGATGGCATTTTCAGCTTGTGATAACCTGCAGTGCGAAAATGGATTTATAAGAGTTTCAAATTGATTTTTTTTTTCTTTGCCGGATTTGTCTTAAGGTTAAAATTGCAAAAATCCGCTGTGTGTCTCCGTATCTAATTCTAGTGGTATTGATCAGTTAGGCAGGCTACAGACTACTGGATTTTCTCAAGGCAGTGGCTTCTGACTTTAATGTTGGACAGTAGCTGCTTTGGTTGCTGTGACAAGACGCCTTCCTGAAGAATCAAGGCCTGCATGTATTGAGCGTTTGAGGGTGTGGATCTGTTCAAACAGCCATATCATCAAAACCTTAATTCTACAGAAATGGCTGTTTTACAGGGGAGGTTCTTAACATGTATCAATTTAGCTTAAAAGTGGGGGCTGTTTTTTCATTTTCATATTCTTTATGTAGATTCCAGAATAATGATTTGTGAGGGTTTATGAATTACCCTGCTGGGTTAATTTGGCTTAATTGGTTTTATTTAACTGCTTTACATGAAGAATCCTCAGCAAATTTATACTGTGACAAGAAAACCTCATATTTACAGAAGTTTAATTTTACATAAGAAGCACAGAAATGGTCTTAAAGGGCACATATTCTGTACTTTTCTTGTGATTTATTGTTTTCCCTGGGGTCCATAATGTCCACTTATGACATGACATCCAAAAAGAAATTCATTTTTACATGGCCATTTTCCTACCACTCTGTGTCTCTTTAATTTTTTAGAATTCTTTACAATATATAATACATTTTAAACAGACTGTGTTTGTTACTTTGCCTTCAAGACATGTACGTACCAGAGACTCAATTGGCTGTCCTGTACTGTGCGTTATTCAAACAGTCTGGGCTGAAACACACTTTATAACTTCAGTCTGAATGGGTGAGGTGATAGGTGGATATGGTGGATATGGGTGATCACAAACACAATAAATTAAAAATGGACTTAGTTTCCATACATGTGCTGTATGATCATGGCAGTGAATTGTAAGATTGGACAGTTTTTGCAAAGTTTACATACATCAGACAGTATTTATTTATATAAAGGAAAATTCTGTTTTCTATGATATGGGTCCTTTAACTTTAAAGTGCATTAATGGAGCAAGATTTTACAGTGTCGATGTCAGAGCAAAACCTCCAAACTGGTAACTTTACATGAGATGCAAAAAGCATTTGTATCTTATGATGTATGTTAATAGAAAAGGATTTCTTTTTTTATTTCTATTGGTCCATTCATTATGAAATGTTTACATAAAGGATAGATGTTGTTGCATAGTACCTAAAAAAATCACAGATATGGAGATACAAGGTTATATTCCGAAAGTAATATTGGACCATTTCTTTTAGTCTCTTTATCCTGAAATGCTCACACGGTGTAAAGGGTGGCATTTTAAAATGGTGCATGAATGAACAAATGAGTGAATGACCTGAACAGAACCATGTAAGAGCCACAGTTTAGTATAGGATCAGATACAGAAACATGAAAGCTTTTTAGGTCAATGAAAAAGTGAGCAAACCTGCATTCCTACAAGCAGAGGCATTTATTTTAGGCTGATGAACCAGCGGCACTTTGGAGTGACTGATGAGAATCAAAATGTTTTCTGTGTGGAAAGAAGTGGGTGTTTCCATTTGTTTTTTAAAGGCCATCATAGTGAAGGAAGTCACAAGAATGGTTTAGACAGTGTATTATATCTCCTCATCCTTTTGCTGCCCTAAATGGGATTTAAACTGTTAGATTCTCTGCAATAAAATAGATTTTTTTTGCCTCATTTAAATAGTGACTTGGCTGCAGTGGAACATGTTAAAATATCGCATTTTTAAAATATATATAGGCCATTGTAATTGAAGCAATATCCTTGCTTTTCTTCTTAAGGATTTCTGTTTTGTCTCCTGATTGCAGTGGAAGTTGTGGACGAGACTCCTGAGCTTCGTTTCATCATTTTATTTTCACTTCTATTTCCTTGTGTTACAAAGCTGCACACTTTAGACCATAAAAGGGAAAAATTTGTATTGTTCACCCAGCAAATTCACTGCCTCCACTCTATTTTCCTCCGTGTCGGCGACCCCTGTGTAGATTTTTACCTAACAAGCATGTAGAGAGTGCTACATTTGCCCCTATTTGACAGTGACTAATTGCTGGGAGGATGCGAGCTGCTTGTTAGGCCGGTGGAAGTTAGCCCGATTTTAGCTCAGCTAAATTCATTATTCTCTCTTCTTCTCCGCTTGCTCACTCCTCGTCAAGTCAAAGCTAGTGAGCCAGCGGCGCGGTTCGAGCGTGCTGAAGTCCCACATGGTCTGCCCGGTTTCAGGTTCAGAAGTCATGGCAGGTGGAACACTGGAGTGCTTCAGTGATGTTTAGTGTTAAGATGTGTTTGTTGGAGTTTCTGTTCAGTGAATGTGGACAAGCTAGGGGCCTTGCTGTAGCATGGACACAAAAGAGCGGAGTTGAAAGCTCCAGCTATCTTTTATTTATTTATTTGTTTTAATTACCTGAAAATTCACCTCTCCAGCTCTCTTTCTGTTTTCTTTTCTCTGTCTCATGCTTGACTGGAACTGAGTGGTTTTACCTGTTCAGCTTCCCCAGTCCACTGTGTTAGCACCAGTTCTTTGAGTGGAGTTGTCTTTTCTGATTAGGATTCTGGATCAGAAAGGCCTTGGGTCTTAAGTATAAACTCGCCTTTAAGATAGTGCTGATCTAGAATTAGATTTTTATAAGATAATTAATAAAGCTGTTTGATTGGATGATTACTGGACTTCTGAGATTCTTGATGGATGTGCAGGGCTCTATTTTTAGGATGACTTCACAACAGCAACCAATATATGTTACTGCATGACATATTGTTATGTAAAAATTAGACAAATACACATATAGATAGATAGATAGATAGATAGATAGATAGATTAAAAAAACTGTAGTAAAACTGGCTTGGCACCTATATTTTTGTCCATTTCAATAGTGTCAAACAGCATCAGAAACTACATAAGCAAGTCTGTTTATTATAGTGCTTGTTTCTATATTTCTGCATAACTATGATCTAAAATATCATCAGCTTTTCACACTAAAAGTAGATAAAGAGAACCAATTAAATGAATGAGACAAAAATATTGTACCTGGTCATTAATTTACTGAGGAAAGTGTTCCAGTATTACATATCTGTGAGTGGCAAAAGTATGTGAACCTTTGCTTTCAGTATATGGTGTGACTCCCTTATAATAGCAATAACAGCAATAACTGCAGCTAAACGTTTCCGGTAACTGTTAATCAGTCCTGCACTTGTAGAAATCAGCTTGTAGGAATTTTAACCTCTTCCACTGCACAGAACTGCTTCAATTCTGGGTTGGTAGTGGGTGTCCTCACATGAACTACTAACTTCAGGTCCTTCCACAACATTTCTTTTGGATTAAGGTCAGGACCATTCCAAAACATTAACTTCATTCTTCTTTAACCGTCCTTTGTTAAGGTCATTGTCATGCTGCATTACCCATTTTCTCTGGACCTTCAGTTTACAGACAGATATCCTAACATTTTCCTTTAGAATTCAGAAATTATTGATCCATCATTAATGGCAAGCATGCAGAATTTTCCTTTTTTCCCACAAACATAACAGTTTTCATTTAAACAACAAATTCTGTTTTGGTCCCATCCATCCACAAAACCTTTTCCCAACAGCCTTCTAGCTTGTCCGTGTGATGAAAGTTTGGGCAGCAGTGTTCTTTTTGGAGAGCAGTGACTTCTTTTATGCAGTCCTGTTATGCACACCATTGATGTTCAGTCTTCTCCTGAAGACTGGATAATGAACATGAATAGTAGTCAATGTGAGAGAGGCCTTTAGTTGCTTAGACGTTACCCTGGGCTCTTTTGGGACCTCACAAACTGTTACACTATTATAGCTCTTGGAGTGATCTCTGTTCAACAGTGGTCTTATATCTCCTCCAGTTTTACACAACCTGTCTGTCTGTGGATTGGTGGAGTCCAAACTCTAATTTCACCTTCCAATTAACTACAAATCCTGAAGGTCCACTCACAGATGTGTAACTCTGGATCATTTTCCTCAGTAAATAAATAACCAAGTAATTTCTTTTTGTTGTTTGTTTAATTGGATTCTTTTTTATCTACTTCTGGGAAATATGATGTTTTAGCTCATATTTATACAGAAATATAGACAATTCTAAACCACTATCAAACTTTCAAGCAACACTGTAAGATTACTTACCACCCCACTGTGGTTTGAGGTATGTGTGTGATTATTTAGGCACACAGTTTGCACACCACAAACTGGTCACCATAGACCTCTATATCTTAGCTTCATTACATGTGTTGGTCCAGTGCAAAAGTAAAGAAGCACCAAACATGGCTGATCAACTCCGATTTGATTTTTGGCGATCTTTAATAAAGGAAGAAAAGTCAGGAGTTCAGAAAATGCAGATGGGTCATGCTGAAGCCTCCATGTCAGTCCTCTCAGCTGTCCCACATCCCAACATTACCTGCCTGCTGTTTGCTTATTTACGTCTTCTGTTTAGCCAAAATACTCGTGGGGGGTGCACCAATTAAATCAGCGTGGGATGCAGGCTGGTGGAGGCGGTGCTGGTAAATTCATCAGAGGTGCTGTGTGCGTTATTTGACCCAGTAAGCGCGGGTAAGGTGGTGACGTAGTGGACAGATGGCAGGCTGGGAGCTGGAGCCAGTGCCAAGGCCAATACCTGACAGGAGGTGTGTGTCTAACGCCACATGCACACTACACCCCCCACTAATCACCTAAAATCTTTATCTGTTTTCTCTTCCTTAGTTTCATTTTTGTGCCTCTTTTTATGCTTTCTGCCAATCTTTGTCCTTTATTCTTTCCTTTTTTTCTCTCTGTCATCTGCATACTGCCTTCTCCATTTCACAAATACAAGAGTTTACTCAACTGCCCCCTCTTCAACACACACATACTCATCCTACAACCCACAACCCGCCCCCCCTCACTTGTCCAACCCCGTGTGTGTCCCTGGACAGATTTCAGCGTTTAAATTTGAAAATGATTTGTCCTGCCCTCTTAATAATAGATGAGAGCACCGAGTTGGGGTCCCTTCAGTAAACTCCCTTCTTGCTTTAATTAGTGAACAAAAAAGCCCAGCCTGCTGAGGACTCAGGCCCAGGCTCTGTGTTGGTAATTAAAACTGAAGCCACCAAAAAGACAGAAGAGAAGGGGAGGAGTAGGAGGAGGAGGAGGAAGAAGAAGAAGAAGGAGAAGGAGAAGGAGAAGAAAAAAAGGGGAAAAAAAAAGAGAGACTCTATTTTTATCGCGCGTGCAGGCTGCTTGGTGCCGAGTGCCCGTGGAAGGTTCTGCAATAAAGAGTGATAATGAAGGTGTAAGAACTCTGGGGGCCAAAGCCGGGCGCTCGCTACAATGGCTGCTCTCACACCAGACTGAAATGCAGGGAGCAATTAGAGGAGACTGTGTGCAGACTGGCCACTGGAGATTAGTTAACACCTCAGGAGCTGCGCTTCAGGACAGGCACATGCTTGTTTTCCCTCCTCACTATTTGCTTTCTTAAAAAAAAAAAAAATACATATCCATATAACACACTAATGGCATAGTAATGCAAGGCTGAGTTTTTTTTTGTTGTTTAATCGAAACAAGTGCTTTTTTGTTTGATACAATGGCTGGGGTTGGTTTGTGTATAGTATTCAGTGATGGCGAAGTGTAAGAAATGGTTTTGTTGTTGATTTTTGATTGTCTGTCAGAGCTTACTAGTCTTTAAAAGGTTCCTAAAAGGAATGGGTTTAAAATAAAAGATTCATTTTCTATGTAAATATTGTTAAAATTTCTAAACATACTGTTTTGTGAGGTCACAAAATCTAAAGCATAAATATATATATATA
>JBBPCZ010000148.1:9670449-9735365 GCA_037974445.1 Brycinus macrolepidotus | reverse complement strand
CACACACATATATATACACGTGCTGAAGTTATAAAGAGTGTTTTAGGATGGACTACTTGAATTAGGTGTAATATAAGTCAGCCAAACAAAAACAGCCTATTCATTCGTATGTGTATATATATATATATATATATATATATATATAATCACATAAATGCTATAAACTCCAGGGTAAATAAATAAAATAGAAGGAATATATAAGATACAGGCATTTTAAGATGACTATCTGGAGTGGCTGAGTTAGCAGCGGTTCTTTTGGGATTACAGGTCCAGGATAAGTTGCTTTCCTGTTTTTAAAAGTCATTTCGCGGTGAGTGCTCCGAAAATCTCTGTGACAAGCCCACAGCCTTGCGCCTGTAACCTTAAGCCCAGTCACTAATCCAAAAGACATTGTTAATAGGGGCCACATATGAGCTGTTAAGCCTGTATATTCATAATGTTATATAATTGGAGTCATAAAAAGCCAATTAACTTTGCCCACCCGCAGACACACACACGCGCTCTCTCTCTCTCTCATACACGCCATACTCACAGTAAAAAGCACATGCAAGAAAACACGACTTCCACAAAATCTGGTCCTGCACCACTGGACACTGTACTGTCCATTAGTAAGCATGTTCGTGTTATAGACAAAGCACATCCCCGCACATTGCCCCAGAGCTGAACTAATAGAAGGGGTCTTGCACAAATGTGTAAAGTGACTGAATGAGTAGACAAAATATGCCGACACACTTGGGCTCTCTCTCTCTCTCTCTCTCTCTTTCTTTCTTTCTTTCTTTCTTTCTCACTCTCTCTCTCTATCTCTCTCACTCACATTTTCATCCTCTCTCTCTTTCTTGCTCTCTCCTCCCCCCTCTTCTCCTTTTCTCTCCATCTCTGTCTCCCACCACCATCACCACCAACACGTAATTTTCTCTGAAGAAAGGGATTTCGCCCAAAAAAAAATATTTGCTTTAAGGAAAAATAACAACAGTCTAAGGCAATATTGGATCAGTCAAATTTGAGCCATTTAAATTTGAATGCGGGTGAAGTGGAGGAGGCAGACGTTGTTAAATATGATGCCTGAATGAAAATCTAAACCTCCCAATACCTCTAAGCAATGTACCTCAATGAGATGAATTAACTGTAAATGGTTCCTTCTCTGTGTGAGTGTCTTCCAATTTAAAATCTCATTATTCATATAAGATCCCGAACAAGGTGACTCTTAGGATAGATCGAATAAGTGAAGATAATCTTACCGGCTAGATTTATGCAAATAGGAAATGTATTGAATCAACTAAAAGGAGAATGGGGAATCAAATAAGCTAATAAAACGGGGCTGGGTTAAAAACTCGGCGGGAATTGTGCCTCTGACTGACGCGTGTCTTGGCTTTTCTGCTTTGTGCCATTGTAGGCAAAGTTGCAGAAACGTATTAATGCCTGTGTCATTTAAGTTCGACTCCTTTTGGTCTTGGGTTTACATGTGTTATGAGAATTTTCAGCCCGAATGCTGGAGTTTGAGTGCTGCCAATGAGTTTGAGCAACTTTGGGTTAGTCCCTGAGCATACTGAGGAGGCTGCTATAGATGTGATGTCCAGTCTACTTACTACACTAATGAATTTTCAACTGAGGCAGTGTGATGAGGAGTGAATTCACACTCACAGATATCCTACACATGTGAGGGTTCAAGTTCATCCATTATTCAATCCATAAATAATGTAAGATTCATTACACAGAAGTGTGAACTTTGACTGTGTTTTTTTTCCCTCCCTTTCTCCTGCCAGGCTGGATATAAAGCTAAAATATTAAGTGATGCAATTTGTTCTTGACCCAAAGGGTGCACCGAAATGACAAATACAATCATACAATTATATCGTAACCCTCCCACATATAGCTCGCAGATAGGGCTGCTCATACAAGGCCAAGTATGTTATGAAGTGAAGAAATTGTTGTATTTATTAACCTGTGAGATTAACCTTGTCTGGTAAGAATACAGTACGCCGGGTATTTAATTTGTTCATTCTCTGGCTTCCCATGTATTTACTCGGTGTCTGACTCTTGTGGGCATTGCTTTGTTTGTAAGGTCATCTGAAATCCGGGTTTTCAGCTGGTTGCACTGTTCAGCAGCCAACTCGCACACTTTTAGGCTAATTATCAATTTACTTGCGCAGTACAGAAGACTAAGTTTCTCCAAAGCAAAAAGTTAAGTTGTTTTTTTTTTTCCATATTCAGTTAACTGTTCAGAGCTTTGGTATCACACAAAGAATCCTCTGGAGAGACTTTTTTTTTCTGTACTGTGGATTTGCAAGATTTATAGCAAAGACAGCTGTGTGTCAACTGCACTGATCTTCTACAGCCCCCCCCCCCACCCCTTCATTCCATATTAGAACTCCTTTGAACGTCAGTCTGCTTCCCCCTGAGCCGCTGACATGCCGTGTGAATCTGAGGATGTGAAATTATACACATTTAAGCACAACTGCTTGGAATTAGGGAGGAGATGAGAGACGCTGTGGACGTAGCTGGATTTCAGGAGCCCCTCGTGTTTTATGGCTCGAACAAATTCACCACATGTTGTACTACACGGCTAGATGATACGGCAGTATTTCTTCAACATCAACAGGCCGACGAGATAAGAATTTCTTACCGAAAAACAGAGCAAGAGAGAAAAAATAGTGTTATACTCTCTACCGGACATGGTTTTATGAGTATTGGAAAGTGTCGCGCTCATCTGATCCATGCAGAAAGCCTCATAATCCAAGGCATGCAGTCAGACGCAGAAGCAATAAATGGGATCGAAGGGGTCCAAGCACCTGTCCAAAGCCAGGGGTGTGTACCGTAGGAGGAAGAAGAGCATTTTGGGAAGACGAAGGCCAAGCGAGTCGATTGATTCTTCAGGCCTGTCAGGACGTTAGCGAAAAGGAAAACAAATCTGGAGGGTCTGAGTCGGATGGCAAAGCGTGAAGAATCTGCCCTTCCTCTTCCTCCTCTGATTCCTGCCAACACAGAGGGGGGATCAAAGCAGAAGAACTGGCCTTCGTGACCTGGTGGTCCAACCCACCATGTCAGCACCAGACAGGAAGCAAATTTATCAACTTTGATGAAAAGCCACTGTGTTAGAGACGAAACATGATCTACATGGAGGTTTTCATTCTGAAACACATTCCACATTCCACCTTCGGTCAGTTACAGTAGCCAGAGTTGTAACAGGATGCCACTACATAGGTAAAGATAATAAAAAAAAAATAGAATACCTCATGGTACATGTACTCTTTCCATTTTTAATCTGGCCACAGCATCCCAAACAATCGGAAAAGTGTTTTGTCTCTCTCAGAGCGCTCTTCAGACCAGCTATCCTGTTTGATCTGGCAGCATATTAATCATTTGTGTCAATAAAAAGCGTGGTGAATGCAAATATCCGGGCTAGCCGTCAATAAGTAACCATGAAAGCAGTGCAAATTAACCTCTAAATGTCATGGGAAAACCCAATACCAAATCCATTATCCTCTGATAGGTAGAAAATGCTCATATTACTCTGTTGCTTCACAGAGCAAAGTGAGAAAGGGAAGGGAAAGAAGAGGAAGAAGAAGAAGGGAAAAAATACCATCCTGCCATCAGAGACTTGTTCAGATTTCTGTCCTGATCGTAATTTCCACTGCTTCAGTCTGGATTCCTACTAGAAGGGTGAAGAGTTTAAATGCAAAAAGACGTTTTTTATTGTTTATCTCCTCATGACAAAATCAAGCATGCACCGTGTAGTTCGCCAAGGAGTGTTATTTTGTGTCATGCCATGATGTTTTTTTTACTGTTTCACAAGAGCTGGAAAGTTCTACACTTGCAGAGAAAGACTTAGTGAGGCAGTGAGGCCTTTAATGCGGCGGCTGTGTGGTTCCGGTATCAGCCGCTCTCAGAAATGAGCGCGCTATTATCCTTTGCTTTTAGCCTGTAACTCGTGCAGATGCCTCTCCACAGTGCGGTGTCTATTTACGAGGACACCCCTGGTAATCCATTAAAAGGGATTCATGCGCAAACTAATGTTTCTCTGCATAATTTTAATGGCACAAAGCCTTTTAGCATTAACCTCACTCGCCAAGCTTTATTGTGAAACAGGTTAGGATTTTATCCCATCAAGTGCGTTTTATGGAAATAGTGTAATGTGAAAAATCCCTGGCTAATAATAGCGGGACGGTGACAGTCGTGCCGAGGTCAGCTTGGTCGAAAGCGCTTGCATTTTGCGCGTTGGCTTCGTGTTGGTGGCATGGCAGTGCTTCAAGATGGCGAAGTGAAAGGTCTTAGGCTGCGCTGCGTGGCAGTGTACAAGCTGCCAACACGGCTCCTGTCACACACACTTGAAGAAGACAGCTGAGGAATTTTGCTACATGTCAGCCGTGACAGGTCATCTTTAAAGAAAAAAAAAAGAAAAAGCTGTTGAAATGACAACGACAAACCTTGAAAAGAGTACAAATCCATGGCAGTGCAGTTCCTTTCTATGACAATATAAACACAAATGTCAACATGGTGGGGCCAACACTGGCCTACGGTAGGCCCCCCATGCTGGAGAAGCAAGGTGAACATGTGCTTTAGCTGGATGGAGTTTTCAGAAACGTTTGGCGATGACACAGACCATCTGAATCCCAGAAAGACATCTCAGCTATCTTTACAGAGCGATATCTATGGTGCATTTGGATGCGTGATTATTATTTGCTGCTCTTTTTTTTTTCTTTCATCTTGCCTTCGAGAATCCTTAGCACCATAGCGCAGGGCTCTGCTTAAGTTCCAAATATATTTCCCAGTGACATTTCCAGATGGATCCCACGTTTCGTCTCTGAATGCCTCCTTCCTGACTTATTAAAAATATATGAGTTTCTGTTTAAAATGAAGAGGCTATGTTATGCTCTTTGGAATTGTATTTCATTACAGGCCATATGAGAGACCCAACGTCTGTTTGCGGAGACAGTGGGCCTCTTGAGCAACTACAGAATTCTTTTGCATATATTACTCAAGGGTATTACCCACAAAAGCCAACGTATACTTTCCTCGCCACTCACACAAGCTCGCTTCCCCTCAGCCATTTAAAGGAATTAGAGAAGATGAGCTGGTTTAGAACAACATAATTTGCCTGTTTACACATCTATTGTCTGCCACATGCAAATGGCGCGATTCACAATGGTGAGGTTTTGTGTGCTGGTGTTGTTGTTGTTGTTTTTTTTGGTAAATCTCCTACACAGAAGCATTTCCAGAGCCTCGGCATGCAGTGCCTACGTTAGATTGTGCCGTTGCAGGGATGTTCTGCATTGTTCATGCTCTCTAGCTTTGTGCCTGTGTAGATAATATTGACAGACTTGTTTGCCCTCTTATGATAAGATTTCCCTTCAAGTATTTGGCAAATAAAGTTTATATATTTAATGTTTTGCACGCTGTTTGGCAAAGCTTAGAAAGGAGGATGTTATTAGATGAGATCCATTAATGCCTGCATATAGACACAAGGCTCATGGAGGGAGAGTGCCATGTAGCTTCTCCAGGTGATCTTCCATTTGTTTTACATTCCAACTGCTCCTTGCCAAAATGATAGCAGTAATCTGATGAAATGCTTGCTGGCATTTCAGGAATCTTTTTATTTATCATTTATTTTTATTATTATTTTTAAAAACAGACTTGGCTTTCTTTCTTACCGCTCAATGAACTAGGCTGAGGCCATGGAAGCATGGTGTCTTATCTATACTTTCCTCTACTAACTTCAGACTTTGACATGTTCAGACATCATGTCCTTTTATTTGTGGTTTTGGTCATGTTTCTTGAAGAGCATTTTTTTCTTGATTCCAAAGAAGAGCCACCCCCCCTCCCCCAAAGACCCTTTTTAATGGATTGCTCTTCAAAGAATAATTTTTGTAAATGGGGTGTACAAATGTGAAGATCCCTTTTAAAGTTTGAAAAACCTCCACATAGTGTAGATGCCCTATAAAAATTAAAGAATCATTTGGGAACCCTGATTATTAAGGGTGAATGTTTTTATTCCTTGGACTTTTAGAGTTTCCAGAAATCACAATCAGAAAACTTCATTGATCCCGCTTGTGTTATGACTGCACAGACACACAGGGACACAGAGAAAAGAACAATAAACATATAAAGTCAAAAATAAAAGTCAAATAAGGACTCTGCAGAAATACCCAGAAAAATACTCTGTACAAAGTACACTAGGCTATATACACAAAATGCTGGGGTCAGTAAGAGAATGAGAATAGGCAAAAGTGTGGCTGTCCAGCATCGGGTGGTATTCCTCCCTTTGAGAGTGCTAATTACTAACTGAGGACAGCTCAGTCCCCATCACTCATTCTGTCACTCAATATTAATACAGAGTGCATTGACGTCTGGCAAGCTGTCTAGACATCACCTGAGCCATTCATCAGAGCGCTCAGCCACAGGAGAAACTCATCTATAGGCTTCAGCCTCGACCCGATACACAAGCATAACAAGACTCTAGAGCGCAGCCAATGAGTGACTAATATTGCCCTGATCAGCCCATGTTAACATCCTAAATCTATCTGCCCATAAAAGGTGAGAGCGGGGGAAATGTTGCACTAGCGTTTTACTCTAAAAAAAAAAAAAAAATCACACACCCTTGATTTGCAATTCCAAAAATCTGCTACATAAATAGAGCTTCACGGCTACAGCATGAAACCAACTTTTGGGGAAAAAAAAACCTGAATAGATTTTGAATTTTAAAGGCGAGATCAAATGAAAATCGCACAAAGGAGGCGGCAAGTGGAATTGAAAGTGTGATACAGGAGAGGGGGGTGTGGATAAAAACAGGATTAGGCTCCGCAGGCCTGGTTCCCACAGATTGCCTGAAACGGGGGAACAGATTTAAAGCAGGTAGCGGGTGTTGACAGGTTCAGTTGTGCGCAGGCATTTTTTTTTTCTTCCCCCCATTTTCTGCATGTCTTACACATTAAAGCAGCCCCATGTCAAAACCTGTTTACATGTAATCAAAAAGGGCTGTAACATGTTCCAGTCAGGGTAAGCCATTCGTTGCCAAACTTGGATGATGCGACAGTTTGACTCTTTGTTTCTCATCGTGCCACTGAGTGCAGAGGGCTGTCGGCACTGACAGAGACAATTTCGGCACTGACAGCAATCAGGGCCATTGTTAAAAATGTCTTGCTGTCTGTGTGTGTATGGGCTGCCTCCCACTTTAACTCTTACATCGCTTTAATATTTGCCCCCCTTTTCCTCGATTTCGCTGCATGCCACTACGTTTGTGATGTTTTCCTGTGCGTCAGCAAGTTTAGTAGATTAAAGAGCGGCGTGTGTAATGGGATAAGGAGAGACATGTGCCTCACTCCAATCCCAGGCCAATTGAGTGTTTTTAATGCAATTTGTGGACTCCCTCTGCTAGTAGGATTTGTTCCATACTGTTAGATGTGGAGTCAATTACACATATCTCTGGAGTAAATTTTGGTTGAGGAACTGTTCAAATACTTATTGCCAGTAATGAATATATGTGTGTTAAGGCGAGTGCTTTAAAATGCACTTACGCATAACAGCAGTCAATATTGGGCCTTTTAATGTGTTTATAATGCTGTGTATTTCCAGCCCTGGTTTTTGGCCATGCTCTACCTTATCCTAAGTCTGCAAACTGTAAAATGTTTTTTTACAGCTGTATTCTCGCTGTGAAGATTCCCCATGATGGAAGTATTATATCACAGAGTCACATGAGGCTATAGCATCATGCATTACCGCAGAAGAGGTTTTTTGCAGACTCAGCTGTTGTTTATAAGCTAAAGGCCATATCTGCAGGGAGCATGATAAGTATGCAGGCCATAGGCTCACACACGCATTTAAAGACACTGTTTGTAATTACCTGCTATTGTCTGCATCGTGCTTTATGCTATTGGACATGGTATAAATACTGCATCTCGTCTCGGATTCTCTACAGATCTGTTGAAAATATGTATAGATCATTCCATTAAGACAAACAGAAAGCGATGGATCAGCATGATCCCTGAATTTGAACCCATTCCAGAGAGATAGGTTAGAGGGACGTGCGTGCGAATCACTGAATCAAAGAGCTTATTAGCTCAGTGATGGTCTACTTTGTGTGGACTTACCGGTAAATGGGAAGCCTTCTCACCGTAATATTGTTATTATTGAAAATGTTCTATATGATTAATCATAGATTTGAAGCAACCCCAATGACTTACCGGATAATGTTAACAAATAATTCTTCCTCAAGGGGGTTCTATTAATAATTTTCATATTCTTTCCAAATATTATTCCACCCACCTGCTGGGAGAGCTTCATTTTTTCCCCCCTTTCGTTTTGTGATCATACATTATTTAGTCCCTTGCCACATCTAATAAATGATGTTGACATATGCTCTAGGAGGGAGCAGTGCCTGGCAATGTTGGATGATAAGCTTCTTTGCATTCACACTGGATCCAATTTTGTCCTATCAGTGAGTGTGTCTAGGGCTGCAGACATAGTCCACTAGGCCTCGAGATGTCCTGGGGCTTGTGATTAGTGAAAGCAGTGGAGAAAAAAAGGAGAAGGAGCATCAGCTAGGGAGTTGGGAAAAAAAGGGCCTAAAACAGCCCTATCACAACTGCTATCCTCTGTCACAATAATGCTCCCCCATTGCAACTGAGTGCTTGATTTCCAATTTCCTGCAAATATCGCTGGGTGTTCTCTTTTTTTCCCCCCGTAGTTTAGTGCGCTACCTGCAGTCTCTTGTGTTTTTCCTTTTCACCCAGAAGAGATTACTTCATAGATCTGCCAGCATTTGTTTGAATTGATTAAGGCATGCTAGCGAAAGATTCATAGTATGTAATGAGGAATTTACTCTTTAACCTTGTGAAATCATTTGTGTCGCAATCCATTCAGCCATAATCAGTTACTGAATGGATTTGTGAAGGACATCTCTAAAAGCTTTGAAGGCACAAATAATGGGCAGAATCTACGTGTTTTCTGAGCATAAGCAGGACCCCATTTGAACTCGTTTAAGAAGAGTTACAAGCGAACACTTTTTCTCTCTCATGGTTTTATTGAGCCGTGCTCCACAATCCAGTTTAGGGCACAAACCAGGTTCGGTGAGATCTTTTGAAGCGGCAGAACGAGGACTGATTAAAGTCTAAAAGCAAGAGCAGCCTTTACAAAGCCATAACTAGTTTGATTAACTTCATCTAATTTAATGCTTGGCTCTAATTTAAACAGCAAATGGGCCTTAAGATTCAAAGCTCAGTGGGAGTGGGGGCACAGTCTGATTCCATGTTGATTTCACTTATTTGTTCTCTTTCCAACTGTTTACAAACTAGAATGTATAGTGCAGTTAAAATCGTTGTTCGGAAGTGTGTTTTCTTCTCCATGATGATACCTGTGCTGGAATTTACACTGTTTAAACATTTTATAACCATTTCTATGTGATTTTCTTGTGAACTGGTCATCATTTGGAATCCTTAAGTCACAAGCTGTTATATGGAACCATAAAGACTGCAGAGAGAAGTGTTCCCTTTGACTGTGCAAATGTTTTCAAAGACATTCAGGGAATTTGTTTTTCGAAAGCTTCACTGGCAAATCAATCTAATCAATTCCTCTCCACTGATTGTTTGTTATTTTTCTGCTGACCACACTGCAAGGTTTAATATTTGATTAGCCTTTAGGAGAAGTGGAAAGTACTTATTAACCTTATTTGTCAATCTGTCAGTGCCACTCTCTGTATTGGCCCTTGCTGGAGGGAGAGAGAGAGAGAGAGAGAGAGAGAGGGAGAGAGAGACAGAGAGGGGAGGAGGACTGTTTTAATTTCCTCTCCTGTCTGCCTCTTGGGGTAGCCCCTCTGTAATTAGCCACTCGGGCTTGAACATGCATACATCTGCTATCAGTTTTCCATTGCTGTAATCTGATCATTTAAACAGCCTGCGTCCTTTGCAGGGTGAGATTGTGTACACATCATTAACTAGCACATTTGAGATCTATCCTAGGCCTGCATATCACTGCTGTCACATCAAAACCTTGTAACTCTATTTCTCATACCATTCAAGATTTCATGATGAATAGACCAACAGGAATGGCCCAACGTTACTCAGAAGATCACAAGTTCGATCCTGGGCAATGCCACAGTCATCCATGGCCCAGAGTTCAAGAAAGGATGTCTGTCTGGTAACTGATGTAACATAATTGGTGTAACAGAACTGATACTGTGTTTCAGAGAAGGCAATTTGCAATGGAATGTGATAGGGAGCTACCTAGCTAGACCTCGCTAAATTGTGAAGAAAAAATCCTGACAAACAAAACTAATAATGAAATGATTATTTTATTTTAACAACAGCAGCAATGTTTTAATGTTGTTCCTTCATAACTCGTCTTTTTTTGGCTAGAAAGAAAAAAGCTGGATTTTTCTCAAATTGACTTCAGTACAGTTCTGTTTGTGTATTCCAACAAATTGGTCACTAACAGCCCTCCCAGTCGTGGTGTGGTGTACACACTGTTTGGGCGCATGCTGGATCAAAGTGGTGCGGGGTGATCCGCATTGATCCTTACTGATGAGTACATTCACAGCCCACACACGTCTCTGAAACATCTCAGCCTCGAGCGCTGCTGAAGTTTCTCCTCCTGCATTCTTTCACTTTTGCCCATGCACAGACTGTATTAGCAGCACTGTTCGAGAGTCAGATAAAGGCTCATTTTTATATCTGAATCACAGATCATATGAAGAGTTACAGATTTCAGTGGAAAGTTGTGTGGATGGAGTTGTGGAGTTTTGGACCCTTGGAGACTTTTCATTATATAAGCAACAGTGAGGGCGCCCTGTTAGCCACACTGCGGGGGAACAGAATCATATACCATAATGAATAACACGATGCACTCCCGCCCATTATACATCTTCTATGATATGCTGGAATTGAGTTTTTGGGCTCTGTAATTAATAATACCTTTGGTATTTTCATTTATTTGTAAAATAAATCATGCTTTATTGCGGCTCGGGTCGTTTTCATTAACTTCCTAATGCAGGGAGCCAAAACATTTCAATTCCCTTTTTTGAAAATTGATAAGTAAGGTTTCACGCAGTAACTAGTTCATTTTTCATTATAGTAATTTTAATTAAGTTGTCTGCACAACACAGAAATCGACTGTTTGTATAATTGTTCATTATGGCTCTTGTTTTCCCACAATGGTTAGATTAAAATTTCTCTAAATTGAGAAATTCAAGAAATGATTAGTCTTCTTCCTCCCAAACATAACTCATAATTGCCTATAGCTTGAGCAAAGGCGTCGTGAAATGAGAGGGAATTGCAGATATTGATAGCAGTGGTTTGAGCAAACCAAAAAGGCATCTGATACAGGGAATTGCTCCACAACACTTTTAATGAGGCTGCGTTCCCTATTACTGACCAAAGAAGAGCTTTTACCAGTAAATACAAGGTAGCATGATGAATTGGTGTTCAGTGTCCTAATTACGCTTTAGTGGAGATTTTTTTTTAAGAAAATAAAATAGAAGGGAGACTTGAAAATAGTTTTTTTTTTTTTTACCACACTAATAAATGCATTCATTTCTCCTCCTTTCCAGCATATTAAAGAACATAATGACAGGTTTTATTTCATACTGGAAGATATTTTTTGCCCTGTACACAATGGTTCCTTTTCTCACTGCAGCCTGAGCGGCCTCATCTCTTCAGCCCAGCGTTATCGGGGATCATCCACCCCCACGCCACCGTGCCAGGCTAGAGCGCGTCCCACAGTTAACCGTCTTAATTACTGATCCTTTGATGTGATAGAACACAGCCCTGTTGAGATTGATTACTCTTTGAGCTAAGTTGTCTACCAATTACTTAGACAATTAGCCAACTAATTAAAATACTTACCCGGTGTGTTTGAAAGGGAAGGCGAGCCCTGCTATGAGACGCTCCCCTGACAGATGAGCTGCCTGGGATTCTCTCAAGCTCTTTCTTTCCCTTTTTCTATCCAGCTTGCTGGCTAAGAGACAGGAAGGAAGGAAGTTCAGTTGGTGTGCTGGGTAGAGTATTGTACTGAACTCTTAAATAGTGTCTGTAGATAGATGATAAGAACCTTGCATCCGATGATTATTTAAAGAATCATTTTTGTAAATGAAATGTATGAGTATGAAGAACATTTTTTTAAGTTTAAAGAACCTCCACCTAATGTAAAACTGAAAAGAAGCTATACATGCAAGCCAATAACCATTTAAGAACCTTTAAGGAAGAGTGTAGTATGTTAGAGGAGAGCTTGTGTGTGCTTTCATCAACTCTGTCAAAAGTCACCTTTCGAAAACAGGGGAAGGCGTACGGAGGGCATGCTGTGTTATTGTGCTCGGAGCAGTGTTGCAGAGATGGGTTTCAGGGTGAAAAGGTTAAGTGGGGGTGATCATCGGAGGCCAGTGGCTAATACTCTCTCCTTCTGTCTGGTGCTGGATGCAGTGCAGTACACTGCTCTTAACTCTACATCATGTTTCTATATATTGAGGTTCAGAACTGGGTTATTTATATTTATAATACATCTAAAATATCTTGGTTTTCTGGGAGAAAACTGACTGCTATGTTTCACTGAATGTTATTTACTCTACTTACAATCCTTGGAAGTCACAGTTAACGCCGGCAATAATAAAATCATGGTATCATTTGATATGAATCATTTCTCACTCATATTGTACGCAAATGTGGTATCAAATGACAGGTTAGCATCCGCACTTCTGACAGAGCTTCTTCGCTTGTTTCAAATGTGCTGTGAATTAGAAACAATTAATATTAAGTTACATCATGCTTTTATTATTTTTTCCCCCAAACGTAATATTTTATTACTTTCACCCCTTAGAAGTCGCAGTTATCACCAATAAAAACAAAAGCATGGTGTCATTTCTTACTCATGGCTCATTAAAACAAGCAGAGAAAATTCAGTGCATATGCTACACTTTCAAAACCACATTTCTGTTCACAAATAGCAGAGATGTTTTATTATGATTATTGTTGTGTGCAGTATTCTTTTGTTGAATGTAAATGATCATGTATATTTTTGCTGTGTTTTTGTCATTTTCTTTTACTGCAATAAGAAAAGAGTTCAGATGTAAAACTGTTGATATTGATTGTAAATTGAATGTAAATGCAATTTGAGTAACTCACTTTTTAAAAATGGAAGTTTTCTTAAATTGAGTAACTCAGTTTTATTAGTATTCTAATAAAACTGAGTTACTCAGTTTATGTGGTTGTGGTATGCTTCTGTAAAACGTGGCAGCTATGGTTTGGTTGTGTAGCATTACTGCTCAGAGATTCAAGAGGTAGAAGTTGTGTCTTTGAATAGCCATGATACTTTTAAAATCCCTGCTTGAGCTGGATCTGCCACCATCTGACTGTGTTATGCACCTCCTGTCTGGCCACTAATGCACCTTTTCACCATTAAAAGAATAGACATTTCAAGTGCAATAAATGTATTACCGGTTTTCATTTTGTTCAAAATGGTAGGCGACACTAAATGTTCATTAGCCTGACCGGCTCTCGGTGTTGTTTTTTCTTTTTTTCCTAGTCCTGGACAGGCTGTCAGGCTTTGGGGGAAGCAGTGCAGTCATGTCTGATTGAAGTTGCCAGGGCAGGTTGGATCGAAAGGCCCCCACTGATTAGAGAGGGTGCGAACTCAGAGCGATCAAAACTCTTCAGCTTCATCCCGCTAATCACAGGCTATATAAAACAATCTAAGCACCACTTAACCTGAGCAGGAGCCCTGTTATGGCTCCACCAGCCCTGTCTTCATTAATCAATCTGCCTTCGTGTCTGGAGAGCAGGGATGCAAATGCATGGTAATGCTCCCTCCTCCCTTCTTTTTTCCTCCTTGCCTGCTGCCTATGAGGCTGAGGTGCGTCATTGCATTAAAAAGCAGCAATTGGGGCCAAGAAAGGGGTCCCCAAGGCCCCAGAGCTGGAGGCTGAAAGTGGACGATGAGCTGAACATCATAGACTGTGTGACTTGGTGGTTCTGTTGTAGAGCCCTGCTGATAGCTTGATGTTCACACTAGCATGCTTGAACGAAGCAGTAATGAGGCAGGGGGACATGATCAAGAGACACTTTCTTCCCTCTTTCTCACTCTGTGTATGTCTCCGCTTGGCGTGGTCTGGCCTATGCTAGTGAACCCCTGCTGGTCAGGTGGATTCAAGTATCCCAGTCCAAATGGCCAGCTGTCCTTGTCACCAAGGCCCCTCACTGTGCTGATGAGGAGCTATATAAACAAAGACAACACAACACCCCTGTACTCTCGCTTCTCAGAGTCCTTTCCAGGTGCTTGGACTTATCATAGCTGGTAATGGGGTTAGTTGTTTAGCCTTTAAGAATGGGTGCCAGGATGTTTCCTGTGTCAGCTATGGGTGATTAATGAGCAGGACTGGCCTCAGCTTGCTGCACCTAGCACACGATCTTGACTGAGATTACTAACCCCCTCTCTTCGCCATGGGAAAGCTTTGCAGCTGAACTCACCCAGCAGTGGCCTCTGGCCTGTGGAATCAAGCAGGCATTTTTCAGGGCTCTTTGAACTGAGTCGTAATTGATTTGTCAAACTGGAATCAAAGTGCTACCAGTGGAAATCAAATGCTCCAAAAAAAGAGAAGAAGAATAAGAGGTAGATTCATCCTCCCCGGGCAAAGAGAATGTTGCAACTTCCATTTTGTCTCACTGGTGTGCTGAATTCAAATTAGCATCATTTCGAAATTGCTCTGACACCCTGTGCACTCCTCTCACAAGCGGACAAAATAATGAATACGCTCTTAATGGGAATTTGTCAGAATGTATTTAGTGGCGCGGGCGGGTCATAAAAGCCGACGCTTGGCCTCCCAGCACTCGTAATAGTAATCCCGCTCTTCCTCCCTGATGTGGGGCTCATTTGCTGCAGTTGTCCAACACTGGGGCTATTTATCACAGAGGGACAGGAGCTTTATGACAGTGAAATACCAGCACTTTGATTTATTGAGTCTCCAGAAAATATGTTGGTGAGCTTGTCAGCGGCATCTCCAAAAATTGTTCCTCAAATCTCCCTGTTACGAGCTGGCAGCCTGTGAGGCGCTCTCTTGAGAAATAAAAACTGGGTCCCTTTTATATACAATGCATTATTAACAACAACATTACAATGGGCGTGCTGAGTGCGAGATTGTTTCTGAGGGGTTTTATTTGGGATCTTTCAATGAGGCGGCCATGCTGAGAGGTACTGTCTTGCCTGACCTTTACCATCAAAGCCTGTTCTTATTTCCAATTCCCCATGAGCGCCGCCATGCAGCCACGCTCTGCTGGGGACCATAGGCCTCACATTATATCATTTGTCCAATTTGCTATTGTTTCATCCCTGTCAGGATAATTTGCTTTGGGTTTCTTTGTAATGCCTTGGGTTTTCCCAGCTGCCCCTAGAGAGGCATCTTAGATGGTGTGTGCCCTAGATAGCCTGTTTATCAAGCGCCCTGCGTTCTGTCACATCCGTTCCCCTAACCGTGATACACAGATCAAAAGTGTGGCTCCATCTCCGTTGGAGTCTCCTGTGGGCTAACCTGATGACCACTGCATAGCCTCCCTTCGCACCTAATGTGGAGGATGCAGAGTCTGTGGGTGCACTCAAAGCGGTGGCTGCATTAGACGAAGAGAACTCGTTATTCCTCTAGCCTATGAATGATGGCTTTGCAGTTGCCATTCTCTCTTGCTCCTATTTCTAATATTAGCACAAGGTGACTGTCGGATCATTGAGTTTTATTGCAGGCCTATTGGAAAACTAATTCATTTAATCTATTGTTACTTTTTCTCCCATGTAGAGGCTTCAGTGAACGTCTGCCCCATGTGCAGGAGTTTGTAATGTGTCCCCTAAGCTGCCCTGTCCCGGACAGTCTCTCCATGGCCTGATGTAAGTCTCCCCTACCCTCCTATCTGACCTTAATTGCCCAGGACTTTCACGCTGCCTACATTCAGAAGCCTAGCCTGCCTCCTTAGTTCAAAATCCTTTAACGTGCAAAAAAGCGCCCCGCCTATGGGACTGTAGCCAGCCGCTCAGTTTAAACACAGTGTCAGCGTGTTAATGAATAAAGACGCAGTGACTCCCGTTTTGAGGGAAACACCAAATTGATTTTCGATGAAAGCGTGTTCCAGGGCCCTGTCCTGCGAGAGGTCCGGGGGCTTAACAATCGGCATCATATTTTGACGGGTGGCGGTCGAGAGCTCATTAATCACGTCGTGAACCCCAGTCGTTTTCCGCCTGGCGGGTTCACTAGTCACATGAGTAATAGACAGCAGCCACAGGATCCGGACGGCCCCTCTGACAGCTCCGTCTGCCTCACCCGAACCATACGGCAGCCTTTTTCCCCCCTCTCTCTGAGCAGCCGCAGCCTGGCCTCCTAGAGACTGTGAGTGGAGGTGGGCGTCTTTGTCGTTAATAATGATGAAGTGCTGAAACCTCCGCTCCTCCTTCATCTCGAGCAGCTCGGTGTCACGCTTCTTCAATTAATTGCTTGTGTTCCGAATGTATCTCGGCACATTATCTTGTTCTATCTTTTTTGATTGCGCGCGCTTAGTCCTTATCGTAATTGACTGTGTTGCGCGTCGCCACTGGGACAGTCATGTCTCATACCAAATTAGGCTTAAAATTGTTTTGCTGTGCTTTCTGCTTTTGATGCCGCCTCTCTTCAGCTTGAGTTTAATATCGTTGCGGCCCTAATTATATGCATTCACACTGGATAATCCAGAGGAAGGAAGGTGGGGAAGAAGAATAAGAAACATGGCAGCACCTGAGTGTTATTTTGGTGTTGCCTCCGGTGCAGGCAGCACTGCTCACACCCTACGTTCATCGTAAACAGCCCCCCTACATCTGCCATGATTCTGCCCCGTTATATATAGTGCCATAAGTCAGTGAAATGGCACAGAAGCCAAAGCAGGAGGAAGAGTAATGGTGCACATCATTAGCATGAATGGAAGCTGGGGTAATGGAGCACTGGCTTTGTTATTGCCTGGCTTGTTCAGGCATTGCTCTTGCAATAATGGCTGAGGGAAAAGAAAACTGTGCACACAGCGCAGAAAACATTTACCACTCACAAGAGGTATTTCCAGGTCCATGAAGACATAGGAGAGGTTAAGTGCCCTGTTCATGCTTCAGTCAGAGACCTCATCTTACCATGGCCCAAGCAGACCTCAGAGCACCGCAAACTGTAGAAACCATACCAGGGTCATTCTGGGTTCTTTAACTGTGTTGCTTACTTGCTCAACACTCTACGACAAAACAGTTTGTAAATTGTTCTTGGCTTGAGAGTACAGTTCCAGGAAAAATCTAACTTGCGTGTACGATTCTCGGAAATCAGAACCATTACATTATACAGATTTTTTTAAATGTAAAAAAGATTCTTCACACAATAATTAACCTTTTTTTCAGAAATGTAATACACAAAACAGATAAAGAACCCCATTATTTTTGGCACTTTGACTTAAGGGTGTACTTTATTTAAAAGAGTGTACCTCAGTCTGGACACATGAAGGCCCTTGGCTTGTATTGTAGCCCTTGTTTTCCAAATTGATTTGTTTTCAGCAAGATTTTTCTGCTGTGTTTACTGGACAAGGGTCTGCTCTGGTGGAGTCAGGCTAGGAGGCCAAGCCCTCAGAGGATCCTCAGCAGAGTGATGGGCTTGTTTATCGGGTCACAGCAGTGGAGAGCGAGCCCTGGCCCGAAACTTCTGCTGCCCACTGATTTCGGTTTTGTCCTCATTCTGTCCATGGCAGCTCAGCCAACACACGGCCCTCTAATCAGCCTCTCACCCTCAATAACCACCACCCGTCTCCAGACACCATGCAAAGAGGGGGGCGGGGGGGGGGGGGTGCTTTCTTTATGAATGACAGCCATCCTTTTTGATTTTTTTTCACCCCTTTTTGTAATTTATTATTTTTTTCCTGCGCTCATGTGTTGGCACATTGGAGCCCTCCCATTTCGTTTGGAGTGCCCAGAGTAGCACTGTGCAGGGATTTGAATGGCTTTATGATGCAGAGGGGCTAAGGGGCTCCGCCCTGTCTTTATGTGGCTGAGGACCAAGAGCATATTGTCAGCTCAGCTGGCATCTGTGGCCCAAAAAAAAAAAAAACCTCCACACATCTTTTTTTCATGAGCGAATGGACAGCCTACTGCTGTGAGGGGTCTGGAGCAATTATTGTGGCGTGTTTATTTTATTATTGGACCTGGTGTTGAAAATGAAAAAAAAAAAAAAAAACACACACACACATATGCAGACACACAAGAGCAAGTGGCTGGTTTTAAAGCTGAAGATTGCAGAGGTTTAATACTTAGTGAGTAGGTTTTCTTTTTTTTTTTCTCAAGGTTGCCTGTCGGGCCGTAATGATGCCGTTTTGGGCCAGTATTGAAAGGTAGCTGCTATCTGCTGGAGTCTCAGCAGAGGCATTGTCACAGACAATGTTTGCCTTGTTAATTAAATTTCTTCTCCTCTGCAAATGAGGTCACGCGCTTCCATGGGTGTAATGTCTCTCTCATGTACAACAAAGAGAACGTGGGGTGCCCAGGAATCTTAACTGAAACAATCGGCGGATAAATCTCTTTATTTGTCTGTGGATCTATATTTTTCTGGAGCATCGCCGCCCAAGATATTTGATGTACGGCGAGTGGGGTTTTTATTGCTTCAATTTTACAGACAGTTGGGATTAATGGCAGGCTCTATAGCTTCCAGGAAGGGCTTGCAATAATGTAAGGGCTTTTCCCCATTATTCCCCACCTATACTGAATGAACACATTTGCTCTGATGTCATCCCGCCGATGATGTCCAGATTGTTACTATATGGGGTTTAAAAACGTCCCTTGCCATGATAAATGTCACATTGGCCCTCTTAAAATGCAATCTGGCAGTTCTTGTGCCTCTTATTGTTTCTAGGGTCAGCTGAGTGATAAGGATTATTTAATCTTATTCAGGCCTTATCGGTGCAGTGGGGGAGACTGACTGCTGCTTGTAATAACTTCACTGCTAAATAGAGCTCTGCATGCATAGATACACGCTGGCATGCTAAAGTGCAAATGAACAAGTTCCCAGCCCTGGAGAAGGGGCAATTGTTTACAGCGATTCTGCCCTATCATCCAGAGAAAAAAAGCTATAAAGTCCTAGCCTTTTGAACTGAATAAGAAATGGTTTTTTTTTTTCTTCCGTCTCTGTGGAACAGCTCACTTAACTTATCTCCTGAAAGCCCTCTCCACAGTGTCAAGTAAAAGTGCTTGTCCAATTAAAAATAATGGGAATGTATTTTCTCTATTTCTTTATCCACTATTTCGCTGCTTTTGTTAAGGCACATTTCAAGTTGAAATGAAATCAATGGTTTGCGTAGAACTTCTGTCCAGGCGCCCACACTTTCACAAATCCCTTTTCCTGTCGTGTGAAGATATGATAATACTGCTGCCCTGTGCATATGTTTAATTACTTCAGAATTAAGTGAGACTGATAGTATTACAGGCCAGGCCCAATAGGAGCTGAAATTGAACAAATTATATGATTTTGTGCTTGCGGTTATCAAAATGACAACAGACAACACAAATAAACACAGCTTTTTTACATATTCAGTGAACAGTTATTATTATAGTTAATGTAAGTGATGTGTTCAGTATACGAATAAGCATTACAAGTGTATAATATGGTCAGATTTAAACTAGCCATTGTTTGTGTTGTGGATTGTTTTGGATGCCTGGTGCATGGCTACAAAATATGCACCGCTTCTTTCATAAATTACTTATTGCTGTTCCTTTTTGTGTATTATCTTGATAGAACTACCGTCTTTCATATCACTAGGTATTCATAAGCCTTAAAACAGTGTATAAGTATGTTTCTGCTTGGTGTGTATACAAGGATCATCGTTTGAATGGGAGAAGAAAGCCAGGGTCAGGGAAGTGAATCAACTTTATTGCACAAGAATATGTAAATGCACAGAGGCCCACATTCAGATCAAGCTTATTGTTACTTTTAATGTTTTATTCATTCCCATAGAAATTAGCTCTAGAGCTTGAAGCAAAGCTGGTGACATTCACACAGCCTCGTTGTGATCTGGTGTGTGTGTGTGTGTGTGTGTGTGTGTGTGTGTGTGTGTGTGTGTGTGTGTGTGTGTGTGTGTTTGTGTGAGTCCATGCGCGTGCGCACGCGTGTGTGTGTGTGTGTGTGCTTGTTTTCAGAACAAAAATGTCCTGGCTTTGTAAGGAAACTAGAGAAAACAAAATGATCCTGACTTTTTGCAAAAGTGTCATTTTCTTTTCAGTTTCACTTACACCCAACAGAACCTCAGAAACTAAAAAGAAAATGATTCCTCTGCAAAAAGTCAGGATCATTTTGTTTTATATATTCAACTACACCCAAATAAACCTCAGAAAAATGACACTTTTTTTTTTTTTTGCAAAAGGTCAGGGTCATTTTGTTACATACACACACACACACACATACATATGACCCCACAGTGTGTTTGTGTACACACATGTGCATGTATGGTGTAGACAGAGCCTCTGTCTTCCGGTTGCTCCTAAGCATGGCCTGACTGGGAGGAGAACACAAAGCATATTAGAGCAGGCGATAGGAAATCTCTAATAAATTTGCATTAACACATTGTGTAAAGCTGCTGCTGATTGCCTGGGCGAGACCCTGGGGTTCAGCCGCCGCGCCCGGCTCCTGTACGCCGGCCAGATGGCCACTTCAGAATGAGACTGACACACCGTTTCAAACTGATTTCATGCGAGCCCTCTGGAGGTAGAGCCAGACCATCCACTCCGCCGGGAATCAGGATTACAAAATAGCCAATTAAAAAGGAAAGTGGTGAAATCTTGGCCTGATAAGGCGGAGATTAAATCGGTTATAGTTTATTAGGCGAAATTAGATATTAGAGTCCACACCTCTCCAAACACATTTCCATTACCAGCTTCCTGGCTTTTATCTGCTTCTCTCCATCTGATAGCGCAGGCTGCGGTAATTATGGAAGTCCTGAGCAGTGTGTGGGGCAACAGTCGAATGACATTTTGCTATGCATGTCATTCAGGCATCGTCAGTCGCCTTGAGAATCACAAACGTATGCAAACAGGGCTTTTTTAAAACCCTGTGTAGGCTTTTAAATAATTTTCTTTGCAAAATTAACAACATTTAAATGATAGAAAATGAATGAAAAATAGTAGTACCAAAAGAAGTTCTGTAGAAGACCCTTTTGGATCCCTGAAGACCCTTTCAGTTAGAGCTTGCACATACATTCTTAAAAAATAAGGGTGCCAGAAAGGGTTCTCTGAGTAATGCCAGAAGAGAACTATTTTTGAAAAAACCTTTTAATGGATGATTCTTGAAAGAATCATTTTTGTAAATTAAAAATTTGAGTGACTAACCTTTTTAAAGTTTATAGAAGCCTGTAAAGGTATTTTAATTGTTCTTGTGAGAAGTGTAACGCAAAAAAATTTCCAAATTCACAATCATTTAGGAACCTCTATTTTTAAGAATGTGGATAGACTACATTTACTGAGCAGTTTTCTAATTGAAACCTTCTAAGCTGTTTGCGTAAATACTCCTGGCTGGGTGGTGAATGGCGTGGAGTGTATCATCTGCTCCGTGTGTGTGACGGGTAATTACAGCAGGAGAATGGAGAAGCAGATGTGAGGGTCTTGCTGAGAAAAGCTGAGGGCTTCTGTGTATGCTGTGGACCCCGGGTCCCAGTGGCCCCCACTCAAACCTTCCACGCTCCACTGGCATCTGTGCATCACCTGTGGGCTCCCTTACCAGCCTGCCCACCCGCTCCCGGGACATCAACTGTGGCCGGAGCCCTGAAGGACCTCCCCCAGGTCAGGCAGGTCTGTGAGAAAAATCTGCCGTGCTTCTTCTCACCTCCATCACCTCTACACCCTGGTCCACATTAAAGGCCTCCTCAGCTGGAGAGAAGATGATGCACTGCCTGGGACGTCCAATGACCCCGGACACCCTGACCTCTTGTCAATCTCAACTGAAACCTGAAACCTAGAAGAAGCGTCAAGACCAAACTGTAAAAAACCCTCCTGAGAGAACAAAATTAGTAAACTCCCAGTGAAAAATTTGGAATCACTTGTCGTTGTTGATTATTTTAGGGATTTTTAGTATTGTATTTAATAGAGTGAAACAGAGTGAAATATTATAGCCGCCAAAGTGAATTTGGGATGTTTAATTCAATAGATTTGGGAACCACCAAATGTTTTAAATGATAAGTTTAGCCATTTCTTTAAGAGGTTTGATCACTACATTTCAACTATCAATCATTCAATATGGTAATTATATTATAACTTAATTCTCAATTCTGTTTTGTTTCCAATTGTTAGGGATTCATTTACAGTTCTGTTTAACATTCTGAAAACACTGAAAACCTCCTCTTTTAAAAAATAAGGATGCCAGAAATGCTTTTTTGCATGAGGACACAGAAGAACCATTTTGGGTTCCCTAGTGAATCTTTAACTGAATGATTCATAAAAGGATCATTTTTCTAAATGAGATTTGATTGTAAAGAACCTTTTAAGAGTTTATAGTATTCCCCCAATAATACAAATGTTCTTGGAAGAGCTCTCAAAGTGGTAAAGAACCTTTTCAGAATATGATTATATTTAAAACCTTTGAGTGGGAAGAAAGTTTAAGATACTCAATATAATGTAAAGGTTCTTGTAAAAACCTTTAAATTAGCACCATACACATTTCAAAGGTTCTTAACATTTAAATATTTCATTTATAAATATTTTTCTTTGGAGAAATAAAATGGTTCTATGGCATCACTCCAGAAACGCTTTGTGGCATTTTTTTTAGAGCACAATCATATTAGAATCATATGTGTTATCTGTGTCTGTGTCTGCAACACATGGTTTTTATACCATTGAAAACAGTGATTCTGAATATTTGAATGGTGATGATAAGCTTTTGAATAGTTTGTTCTCACAAACTCAAAGCTATTTCTGTCTTAAAGCCCACCAGGGATTGCTGTATTACATTCTTATTGTATATAGCATCTAGTAGATCAGCCGTGCGCCTTTATTTGTGATTCAGTGCTCTGCTACTCCCGTGTTCAGGATTTTAAAGTATAAGGATGGCACATTTGAGTGTTGCTGTTGAGCGAAGAAGCGCATTTCTGCACACGTATCCTGGCAACTCCACGTGCAAACGGTTTAATCAGCCTCCAATTAATAACCTCTTCCTCCTCCAGACTGCACCCGCTCCTGCTGGGTGCCTGGGTCTTCCCCGGGTCTTCATCTGTTGTGGGCCTGTTTGGTGATACCCACATGTCACGTCCTTCATAATTTCACAACATATGCGATTCTGTAGCCACTCGGAATGTTGGCACGTCCATATGTGTCGCATGCAAAAACCATGGCATTAGCCTCAACAATCTGGTACGGAGGCTCGCTGAATGTAAGGATAATAGGATTCCCAGCACAAAGGCGAAGGATAGAAGGACTCCCATTTTGATTTCATTAGAAGGCAAAATGAGATGAAAGTCTTGATCTCGGAGGACATCCGGGAATGCCTGTGGCAAATTGACAGGCATAATGTGGTTTGATTTGCTTGGAAAGCTGTGCGGCTGACCAGACTGAATCTAGCGCTTGGATACAGATGATTTCAAGTTAGAAAGCAATAGATGATGGTGCCTCCTCAAGGAAAGAGAAATAAGAAAATGAAGCAGATTGACAATGCAATGTATATAAATTACAGTGCATATATAAATTATAATTCAGCACAAAGATGGTTGAAATTTGAGGTGGGTAGTTGAAAGTAGTTGAGTTTCAGCAAGCATTGAACATTTTGCCTCTTTCCTCCTGGTACAAGTGTAGTTAGGATAGTTAGGCCTATGAAGCTGTTTTTACTCTTTGTATTGTGAAGGGAATTGCCTAATTGTAGATAAACATTCATTTCCCTCATGGGGAGAAGGCGAAGTGAAATTTGTCACACTAAATTGGAAGGAAGTGGCTTTAAATGACTAAAACAGATTCTCTAAATCAAAAAAGCTATAATATGAGTCTTTTGAATCCATCTAATTTAGAAAATAAAATTGTATCCTGACAAACCCATTGAGTAATAAAGGAAATAATTGTCGCTGGG
This sequence comes from Brycinus macrolepidotus, assembly GCA_037974445.1. NCBI lineage: Eukaryota > Metazoa > Chordata > Actinopteri > Characiformes > Alestidae > Brycinus > Brycinus macrolepidotus. The sequence goes on along the minus strand of JBBPCZ010000148.1, from coordinate 9,711,319 downwards.
AGCTAAAATTACAGGTATCAAAATGACAGAAAACGACTGAAAATGGTGTTCAGACCATGGGTCTGAAAATACCCCTTTTGTAGGTAAAATGTATTTTGTCTCTATCTAGGTGATCTTAAGTATATGCCCAGGATGCTTTTGTGCTATTACCAACTACGGTCGACATTCTCCTTTATTGCTTGAGATAGATTTGAGATAAATCTTGAGATTTTAAATATACCCAAGCAGCTGTATTTTCACATCAAGAAATAATAATTATTCCTCTTTTTGATGATTATCATAAGACTACTGAGCCTTAGACTATATTTGATATCTGGACAAGTTCTTTTCATAACTTTAATGTATGTACATTATTGCATCGACAGCATGCCATTTGCACACATTTCAGTTGCTTCCATTATTAGAAGGAAATGCTATATGAAATTCGATGAAACATTTTTCTTCCTTAGATTTCAAATTAAACATCGCCATGATCCTTAAAAGTGCAGTAAATCTTAAGCATGCATATCATTGTATAAACCCACACTGTGCTCATATCAGAGTGCTAATAAAGATTTAATAAACATCCCCTTTGTCTTCTCTGGGTGCTCTAGCACTTCTAAAGAATTCATGACTTTCTTTCTGAATGGCCAGAGCTCAGGCTAATAGTCCATACCATGCCCATTTGGCTTTTGATAAAGACAATTGTACTTCCCCACCCAATTACAGCTCACATTTACCACCACTTGCTCAGCACACAGATTTGTTTTCACATGGTGTTCCACTCTGAGTGCCTGTCAGGCTCTCTGTAGCCGTGCGTGGCTGACAATCACACTTTATTGGGAATGGGAAAGTGACGGCTAATTGATTTTACAGTGATACCGATGGAGAGACAATGAATGTGCCATCAATTCAATCCGCTATTTAATGGTTCCAATTTAGCCTCTGTAAACGCTCGCTAAACTAATTTCTCTGGGTGCAGCAATCTGAAAAGCTATCATATCTCTAATCTCCTCCTATATATTCATCAGGAAAAGGGAATTTAGCCAATTCCAAGGTCTGGAGATGATCTGTTAGCGCAGTGTAAATGTTTAGAACGTGGCAATCGAGTTCATTTATTGGGATATGAAAAGTTTTATTGGCAGGGTCAGTGGAGTGGAACTGTCAGATAATAGGCAGTTACCCAGAAGTCTTTGAGAGCTATGAAGCATAGAGATGTAGGGAATAAAATGGCGGGACATACCTTAATCGGAAGCTAAACTGAAATTCTGAAACACCACGGCTGTTAGATTCCCACTGATAAGAGGTGCAGGGGCACGGGCTATTGCTATTCAACCGCCTATTTATTTTCCTCTGTGTAAGCTCTTCAATTTTGGCCAAAACTAGGGTTCAGTGAGCCGCATATGCCAATGCAATGTGCGATGGAGATGGGGAGGCAATGGGCTCTGCTTTTTTCCATCAGAGCCCTTCACCAAGCCAATCATCATCGGATATGACTTTGACTTGAGAACCATAGAGCTAGCATGTGATAATAAGGCTATTCTCACCAATACAAAGCCGCAATAGCCTTTTAAAGACCCGATCATTCTATTCACCGCTCAATATAAGACTGACCAATATAACCTCACCCATCCTTTTCCCTTTAAGCCACAGACACACACACACACACACATCCTCTTAGTGTTTTTGTCAGCTCAGAGCCTGTCTCTTTTCCATGGAGGGTTGAAGATGAATTACTCACCGAGGTGCGATCCATCCTTAGGTAAAAGATAAGGAGCTTTTGAGTTTATTCTGCTCTTCCTTGAAGAGGATACTCATGAGTGCTATCATCTGGCTGATATCATAATTGGGCTGAGGAACAGTGAAACCAACCTAGTCCCTGGCTACAGCTGTTTCGTTTGTGCCAGGGCACAACAGATCTGGTTCTTGTAGTCAGAATAATGCCTCATAAGGTACAGAGTGAAATAAAACTTAATATTGTACGAACCCCAGAAATGATTCTTCAAGGGCTCTTTAGTAAAGTCAATGGTACTATATAGAACCACAGCCACTCTTTTTGAATGCATAATTGCTTCTATGCCTGGTAAAATGATTCCTCTCTCTAATAGAAGACCTGTCGTAAATTAAAAAAAAAAAAGGTTCTGTATAGCACCGAAAAAGGTTTCACTATTATTACGACAGCAGTGACATCTGGTCATAATATTGGATGGGAGGGCTAAAAGATTGCATCAATACCTCACACACTGTAGCACCACATTTGAAAAAGCCCTTTCAAATAATTACTAAAAGAGTCTGTAAACCAGTAATATGCAAATAAAAATATATCTTACCTGAATCTTCTGTACATGTGCCTACTAGTCAGCTAGTCACCACTTTTAAAAGTGGTGGAATTCCTCAGAGAGGGAGGTGGGTAATTTCCCCTTAACAAAATACCAAATCATAATTACCTTCCTGCATTTCTACATTTCTTTTATAAACAAAAAGACTGCATTGCCACCCTGATGGTACACCATTTTCTCCTACCCTAACCCTGTGTCGTCCATTATCGCTTACTTAATAATCACTAAGCTCAAACAAATAATCTTCCGTTACACTATTAACACTAACATAACATTCTGGAATGCAAGAACAGCATGACGTTACTCACACTTTAACTTGCTAGCTAGTTGTGACAGAGTTATATTTTGAAATAATCCCGAATACCATTGGCTAGCATTAACATTTACTGGCATTTACATTAGGGATATTTTGGTTTGGCCTATGTCTTCCTTGCATAATGTTAGCAAGACGACATTGTGACAGATATTCTACATTAATAACTATCCACACATTGTTTCATACATCAGAATTGTTGAGCTTCAGAAGCCTGTTTCTCACACACATAACGTTAGGTACTTTGGATGGACTTTGAATTTGTTCTCTTCTATAACTCTGATGGATTGGCTGTTATTGGCTGGATGTTCAGTTAATCTATCTTGACCTATAGTACTTACTGCAGACTGCAGGAAGGTGATGCTGGGTGTTGTGAGCTAAGAAAAATTGCCCCAATGTAGAACAATCTTGGGGGCATTTCACTCCATGTAATGCACATTTCACTGATGTGAATTCTGCAGCTGGGGTTGTAAGTGAATCAGCCCCAACTTAATCGAATCACATTTTTTTCACAACTTGTTGGGGGTGCTGTTGTTCGTAGGTCCACAGAAGTCCAAAAAACTCAGCTTCTCATTCAACCTTTTCTAGCTACTATATTAAACTTTTTTTCCTGAGTGTAAAATTCCATGCTTTGGGACTCCAGCATGGGGAATAAATTATTATTATTTCTTTGATTTAATAGACAAGGGCATTTTACCTTACCAGATATTACTCTAAAGTGGGTTTGTAGTCAACCAATGTCCAGTATTAAGTCATTTTTATGAAGTGCATACATCCATCAAGTATCCAAAGATTATTGGCCTTAATTTCCCATAGGGGGAAGGTTGTTGTTAGGCGTCAGTTGTGTTGCTTCCCAGCCTTCACCTTGAATGCCAAACCTTGTCGTAGAGTGTTTTCCTGCTCAGTTGAAAATATCCTCAGCGCAGTTCACAGGGCTGGTGTTGAGTGTGGTAACTATGGAGAAGTCTCCACAGGAAGCCCCTGGAGTGTGCCTCCACTGGGCCCAGACCATTCTATTCCCACCCTGCTGCTGTTTGTTTACCACCAGTTTGACTCTTTGAGGTGAACATTTAGCCGCTAATTCAGGCTATTTGAGTTTCTAATGTGCCTCAATTCAGACAAATGGATTACAACCATGTTATCGGGTGTTCTTGCTAGCTGCACTGGGCCAGAAAGCATCAGTGTTTAAAGGAGGAGAGGGCTTTTGTGGCCATGCTTTATCCAGCATTAGAATTTGTTTTGCTTCAACACTGTGTGATCAGTTGGGTATTTGGAAAACATGTTTAATAGCGTGTTTGCCATGATGTAAGGATGGGGTTGAAGGGAGAATGAGAGAGAGAGTGGGCCGGTCAGATCAACGCTTATCTTATTTTGGTGTTGCGTTTGGGGACTCCGGTCCCACATTAATGCCCCTCACAGGAGATGAAAATGTAAATATGCTGGATAAACTTGTATTGTTGCCATAGAAATAGTTCTCACTACGCTTTTAACCTTATTGTATGCCCCACTGTGCCTCACTAGCATTGAATATGAGTGTTCCAAAAATATGATTGCTATATAAAATACCCTTTAGCACCAGCCTTGTGTTTCCATGTCGGATTTTACAGGCATTTGCATTCAGTGATGTGTTGTGTGAGCAGTGCTTTAGAAAGTTCCTTGTAACGTCTTGACATAATATAAATTTTGATTGCTGTGTATGTGATAGCCTACGTTCTTGTTCTGACTCTTTAAAGACTCTGAATAATCCACTGTACCATCTTGTGGGATGCCATGGCAATTTCAGAGGTGCGCAAAGCCATTTTTTTATTTAGAAATTGAAATGAGAAGTTAATAGGCTCCTCGTTCTTTTTGAGGGGCATGATTAAAATATCCATTATGAGATCAGCTCTTGAGTTTCAGTGTTGTGGATTACTTTAATCTCGACAGCCTGATAAATTATGGAACTCTGCTCTCAATCTAATGAGGTAATTGCCTAAAAGACTCATTGTTCCATTCACTTGCAGTGCCATCCTAGTGACACAACTCTCAAGGCTATCATCTTTTTCCTAGCAATTAAATTTCCTCTCTGCTCTCCCATGGCATATTCTTTTGAAAGAAGGCATACTATTTGACCTCAAACGTGTGTTTGCCCCTCTCTCCTGTTTTTGTGGTTCCTCTTGTGGTCACACACCACGGACTTGCAGGTTTTTTTTTTTTTTTTTTTGCATGCTTGTATACTTTGGCTTGTAGCTCATGTTGATTAGGCCAATCGTGGCGGGTTGTGTTTCGCCAATGGTGGCACAAAACGCTGTTGGTGTAACAGAAACAGAAAAAAACTAATCCCTAGCAAACAAGCATCCTTGGCAGGAGGCTCTCCTGTGTTTGGCAGTGTGGTGGTGTCCGAGCCAGAGGTGAGCGTGGGGTGAGAGAGGCCAGAGGAAGCCAGCTTAGCCCAGATAAAGGCAATCATGCTGAAAATGACTCTCAGGTAAGACCTCTATCTCTGGATCCCCAGCTAGAACAAGCCTTATCACGGCCGACCCTGATCTAGATCTTAAAGAGTAAACTGCTTGAGCTCCTGCAGGTCTGTAAGACACTGAAGGAGGAGTTTACGTCGAGGCAGCACCATGCATTTTGGTTGGGCAGTTGAGGGTGTCTCATTCTAATCACCATGGGCATCTCATGGGTTGCTTCTCTATATTGCTTTTCTGTACTGGGTACATTGTCTATCCAAAAAGATACACTGTACACTGTAAACGTACCTACAAAGGTGCAACATTAGTCATAAGGTCTAGTTTTGTACCATAAAAGGAGCATGTTTTGACCTTTTTCTAATGTAACATTGAAAAATAAAATAATACGACTGGTGTTAAGACATGGTGTATGGAGTAAATGCAGCTTGAAAAATAGCACTGAAACATGATATGATACAAATTATGTTCCCTAATTAACGGTGCTGAAGACATACCCTTGACCCCCAGTGACCCTTAACCCCCAGAGGGTATCAGCCTAGTGACAGTTTAGTACCTTTTTTTCTGTGAATGTATGGAACGAATGAAAATAGACCACAATATCATTGTTTTATCACCAGTCCTTGGTTGTAAGCTAATGACTATGAAACTGTACTCTTTTTAGCAACATCTTATTTGACTTGTTAATATAGCTTATCATATGTGATGGCAAGAGTGTGTGTGTGTGTGTGTGTGTGTGTGTGTGTGTGTGTGTGTGTGTGTGTGTGTAGGCGGGGATGTAAAATGTTCAAAGACAGCTTGATGCCTTTTGAAGCAGCCATTTTTTCCAGACAAAGTAAAAACGAGATAAATTGCTATGGCCTTTTGACTGCAACGTTGTGTCCTCTTCGTTTGTGTACGGATAGTTTTCTCATTTTGCTCATGAATAATGGGCGCTAGGCTCAAAGGCCTAATTGCGCTTCTCTTAAGTGCACAAACCTCCAGTTGCGTTTGCGAGGCAAAGCAGAGCGGAGATAAGAACGAGGCTGGGAATCTGGAGTACTCCCTTTCAGAATCACATCACCCAGGTCCCTCCGCACGAGACTCGGGATTAAAAGAGCCAGATTAAAAAGCTCAATTTAATTAGGGTGAATGGAGAGATCCTCCACATGAAAGAGCAATAACTAGACTCTCACTAGCCGGGAGATATCTCAGGCCCTGCTGACTTCTGTACACCGCAGGTAGAAAAAAAAAGAAGTACTGAAGATGAAATCAGTCCGAAGGAAAAGGGGCAGGGGTGGGAAAGTGTGTGTGAGAGGGAGAGTATAGACTTAAGAAACATTTTCAGGTTGTAATATTGGCATCATTTTTATCCACTCTTTTCTATGTTGCCTCTCTCTCTCTCTCTCTCTCTCTCTCTCTCTCTCTCTCTCTTTCTCACCCCCCGCCTCATTGCCTAAATGCAGATCAATTACAAGCCAGAGAAAGTCAGAATGTCACATGTGATTCACAATGTCAATTTCATGCTTTCGGAAACTGTTTGGCAAGTGCTCCCTCACTTTACATCTGCTAACCAATCAGGGGGACGACATGTCTGAGAGAGAGACAATTTAATGGTGTGACAGTTAACCAGAGAGTGCAGCATGAGGAGATGGTGCTAGGCAGCCTCTGTCTGTCATGGACTGATATTTATTTATTTACTGCACGAGCACAGGCACAGCACAAATAAAATGTCACATCTCATTTCCACTCTTGCCCTTTTGAGATGCAAAAGAATCTCTTTAAATCTGAAGTGTGGACTGGGCTCAGGCTGATTAGAGTTCCTTGAAAAGGGCTCTGATGATACATACTGCGAACTACCAGACGTGGACAATTGAAAATAGCATAGACATGTGTACACACACACACATTTTGTACGCACACACAGAAAGGCACATTTGATCACCAAATGTGTGCCCTTTTGTTAAGGCGGTATCTTTTTTACCTTAACATTTCTGCCGAAGACATTTTTAGGATGTTGCATTGATAAATACAAGTTTAGAAGGCCCTCTCTTTGTGAAGGTTTTATTATTTTGGAGCTATGTAACCCCATTGTCAGGGTATTAAGTGTATCTCAGCACACACTTTGTTAGCCACAACTTTGGCCCCGTGTGGCGGCGACCTCTACAGCAGTCGTCTTAGCAGCCTCCCCTGACAAAAAGAGCTGCTGGCCAAAGAGTGCTAGCGGTGGCTCTCTTTGAGGAACGCACAAGATGCTGCATGTCCGGGGAGGGTTGGCTTTTTTAGCATAAACAGGCTGCGGTGCCAAAGCCATTTCACGTGCTGAAAAGAGCCAGTCCACTAATCTATGAATGGGGGAGCAGGAGCACCCAGAGTGACAAATGTTATCTCTTCGTGGCATAGAGGGTTCAAACCTATTCAGCATCCCCACTTTCAGGCCACTGCTAAGATTATGTCACCCTAATCCCCAATGCAGGCGTTAGGCGGGCGAGAGGCTAGCGACCAGCTACACGTGTGAGGAAAAGCGGCAGCGCCGAGACCATCAAAGTGGGAATTGTTCTTTTTTATTTCCTTCTGTGACAACAGAGGTGAAAGCGGCCAGGGTGTTGTCACATTGCATTCGTATGTTTGGGGGGCTCAGGAGTTGCAAGAATAAATAGTCTTACAGGGGCTTCTCTCTTTTCCTCTGTGGTAATACATAAAATGCAAGATGCAGCGGATGCAGAATACACCATGGACTTTTAGGCCAAGAAGGCGCCGCATCTATATTTGTCAAATGAAATGCAACCTCGTTTTTCTTTTCTTTTCCTTTTTTTCCCTCCAGGTTTTTCTAGGTTCTACCTGCCATTTGGTACAGTGTAAAGAGATAAAATAAATAAATAAACAAACAGCAAATGAATGAAAGCAATAGGGGAATGGGAGAGGTCAGAGCCCTCATTACTTTCCTAGGCCCATAGGAGGCTGAACTTTCTGGGAGAGGAGCTGTTTAATTGATTCTTATGGAACTATGGTATTGATCATTCAGGAGCCTCTGCTCTTAATGCCGAGCGAGGCTGCTCACTCACACTTTCTTTGCTGTGGAAGGTTGTAGCTCGCATAACGCAGGCAGGAAAAGCAAGAAAGGGAAGGCTTGCCACATCTCTGGTGACCCATTGGTTGTGCTTGACTGTGCTACCTTGATTTTATTTAATTGAGTTTGCATTGGCTTTAATTTAAATGTTGATGTAGCCTCGGATGAGGTCATTTACAGGGCTGCGATTCAGTGCGGCGTAATTGAAGTCGGTTCGTTTTGTGGAGGTTTGGGGAATTAATCGCCGGACGCTCAAGGACACCCAGGCAAGATGTCCAGAAATGAGATGGGATTAATTGAAAATCTTAATTACTTTCTGAGGGCATAAACATCTCAATATCAATTAAAATGTGTTTCCACAGCTCTTGGAGGGATATGAGGAGCAACAGTAATTATATATTGAGACCAACGAAACAACTCAACGGGTTTGTGCATAAGCCCCTCTGATTGAACGCTGAGAATTACAGCACATAAATTATGAATGCCCACTTTCTTTCTTTCTCTCTTTTTTTCTCCTTTAAGCGCCGCATCTTCCGAGCCCTTTTCTTTACCTGTTAAGTGTAAACACTGTGAGCTGTCTCCCTGAAGTTGAACAAAGTTGAAGGTTATGAAAATATGGCAAAGCACATTCGCAAGGTTATTATTGGAGTGTCTTAAATTATAGAGTGCATATTAAGTGGAGTTATATGACTGAGGCCAACAGGGAAATAATATCCTCTAGCCTGTGCAGAGCGGTGCGCTTGAGTGGGCTGATAAAAGCGGGTGTAAAAATGGGGTGGTGGATGAAGAAATGTTTTGGAGGTGTAAAAGTGATTGTTATTCAAAGGACACTCCTCTGCCACTGCTGGCAGGGTGGCCTTCAGGCCTGCCCATCATCTCCCTGAATTTCACACTCATCTGTTTTCCCTTTTTTATTTGGATTTTTTTTTCTTTTTCCTCCTTCCTTTGGTTTCTGTTATTCCATTTTAATTTCCTGAATATCTATGGGGATTTGGGTGAAGGCCTTGTGTGTGTGTGTGTGTTTTTTTTACGTTTATCTTTAGCTGGTATCTCTTTGTAGTGGTGACTCATGGTCCTGTCTCTCTAGGTCTCTCTCCCTCTCTCTCTCTCTTTCTCTCTCTCTCTCTATCTCTGTCTCTCTCTCTCTCTCCCTCTCTCTCTCCCCCCTCTCTGCAGGAAGAAAAGGGTCTCGGCAGTCATGAACCATTTAGCCGGAAGGAAACGGGTGGGCTGCACCTTTAAACTGGGATTTCTGGACCAATCTGCGCTGTGTATTCGAATTGCAGAGTAACAAATGGACAGTGGAAAGGGGGTTTGTAATGGTGATTAGAGGCTGAAATTGGTTCAGATTTACAGTGTCAGTCAGAGATGGAGGGAAAGGAATAAGCGGTCTAAGCGGTCTAATGGATCCATCAGCTTGCTTCGGCTGCTCAGCGGGCCGGGCGAGGTCACCAGCCATCCGCAGGCGGCACAAAAGCACTTCAATTTTGTTAGGAAATGTATCAATTTAACTGACTCGAGCGGCGCACTGGAAACCTAATGAATCTGGACTCAATTTTCCACCACACTGCCTCTGTGAACTGGAGGAAACAATGTTGGTGGCAACGGGGTTGAGGAGGGGGCCGCCGCGATTGGCCGCCTTGCCGGCCAGTGAGGGCGTCGGGGCCGGCCTCCGTTTATCTAGCGCCCCGGCCCACTGTCACTCATCTAACAATGATGTCATTAAAGGTAAATTGGCCTCTATTTCAGCGGGATGATAATGCTAATTGAGTGGCAAAACATAATACGGAGGGCCGTGGTGCGCCTGGCTGAAGGGGAGGAGGGGGACAGATTAAATGGCCATACAATGGCGGGTGTCAGGCGCGGCAGATGTTGCTTTGTGCTGAGGACTGCATTGACATATCTCTTGCTTGTCAGGCCCGGGCTTTAGGAGAGTCTTACAGGGCCAGGGACCAGATGGTCTTGCGCAGAGGGCCCACTGAAATAAAGCAGTTAAACAGGGTGCCTGGTTATTAAAAAAAGACAACTCGGCCACGAGAAATGTGGTGGTTGGTAAATAAAAGGGAGCAGGGCTGCCTTATCGATCTGGCTGCCACGCGCCGGGCCTGACTGCAGGCTAATGAAAGGCCCCTGGTCGGCAGGCGTCGTGTTTATTTAGGGGAAGGCCTCAGATCAGCTCTGCCTGCACTACCTTCCCTGTTCCCCAAAGCAACCCCCCGACAAACCCACCCCTCAAAGGAACTGCCTGCACACTGAGCACTAGAGAGGGAGAGAGAGAGGCAGTTAGACTGCTCTTAACACACACATTATAATAGCCAGGCTAAAATACAGGGAGTGTTTCAACATGTTGTAACTCAGTATGGGGGCCATTTTTACTGAATGCTAGGGATTAGCATTAGCTGTTGCTAAATTGTTCTTGAAATTTAGTGTGTTGAAATTCACATTTACTTTTGTTGTTGACTTAATTTAATATAATTATTTAATAGAATTTTCTTATTTTTTTATCAGTGTTTTTTTGCTATAATTTGTTATTCTCACTCCAAAGGTTAGTTCTCCAAATCTTCTCCCATTTAAAGGTTAAGGGTCTTTATAGAACTATAAACACTCACCATTTATCCCTGTCATAGGTTCTTAGCATGGTTAAATGGTTCTCTATAATGAAAAACCTATTGTATGTGTTCTTTAAGAACATATGCTTGGATGCATTTTATATAATTTTGTAATTTAATGTATTTTGATGTTTTGTGTTGGTATTGCTATATGAGGGAATTGGTTGACTGTCAGCAGTCTCTGAAGTGGGGTGCAAGTATGAAATCACTATATGATTAGTAATTATTGTTATTGTTGACAGGCCAGGTGTGTCTGTTCATTATAATATAAAACAAGTTTCTAAATTGCAGTGATATTATGGGGGACTTCTGTTGATGCTGATAAATCCACAGGACCTCAATATCAGCTGACTGTTCAATATATATATATATTATTTGGACCAGAGTATTATTAAGTACATGTTCACCTTCCTGAACCAACAAGATCACATTTGATGTTGTATTTACGCTTTTCCCTGGAGATGAGAATGTCCTTGGGTTTGTGACAATTGTGGTAATTCAATGCTGTATGAAAAAGCTTGGTGGACGCTGCATGATAAAGTAACGGCTATTTACTCAGGTCACAAAAAGTCAGAACTGAAAACTGTGCCTTATACAGCATGACATACATTGTGGAGGTCAAATGAACTTGACATGAGCTTCTACTTCACACATAACATCAACCTTATTGCCTACAACATTGCACACATTGTAAATTCATTACTGTTTCACAGTTGATCTTAGTGAACTCTTCTGGATTTACAGTGAAGGATTAAAGGAGATCTCACTTAAACAAAGCCAGAGGAGCTGGGGCTCTCTACATAATAAAAGACTCATGCTCATTGTGCACTCCCTTCTACAGCTGTTTTTGTGTGTACTGTTATAGCGTAGCTCAGACTTTGAATAGACCTTAAATGCCTCTGGTGTTCCTGCAGGTCAAAGGTCCAGACACAGTGGTTGTTAGCATTGTATTGGAGTAACCAGCCTATGCTTAAAGAACTTGGTTCAAGTCCTTTGAATAAATGGGTAGCCATGAGCTTGCGCATTCAAGCTGTACTTTATCTGACTGTATGTTCAGCAGGCATGTTTTGTCTGTTCTCTGTCTGCCTGACTGAGAATCGAAATAATGCGCCCCCCTCCACTTGACCTCCCCCATTATTACCAGCACTGATCTCATTTGGCAAAGCAGGCACCAGCAGTGTCACTGTGTCTCCAATGTCCTCAAAGCAAATCCTGCTGAATAGGGCGCTAAATGGGAAATGACATTCTCTCTCTATTTTGTGCTTAAACATCAAAATTGTAATAGTATTAAATGTAGTTGTGTTCTCTATTCATATCTTGGTTAATAGCAAAAGTGAAGTATATATGATGGTAATTACTTTAATTATTATTACATAATGGTTTTATGCACAGTTGCTGCTGTACACTGACAGCATCCAAATATACACATTTTTAAATATGCTAGTGATACGAAGCTAATGAACAATGATGAAAGGTGGAGTTTGAAAGGACTTTTTAGCTTGTTGTAATTCATCTTTTCCAGAAATAAGGGTGAAGATATTTTATCTCATGTAAGAAGTCCCACGAAATACCTATTGCACTGATGTAGAATCTGTAATGTCTTACAGATATTTGGGCATGATTTCTGATTTGATATGTTTCCAACAACAGACAACGCAAACAAAGGTCACATTAGCTTGGAAAATCACAACATGTGATGTTAATGAAAATGTGCTTACTTTGTGCTCACTTTCATAAATAATTTATTTCTATTCTGTTTTAATACTTACGTTCTGTTTATATTTCGTGGCTTTCTGGTTATAAGTCTGGTTATAAGGTTAGATGGGTATAAGGTAGAGCTACAGAATGCAGTTATATGTTTGCAGTATAATAATTGCACATTATCATTACACAAATTACTGGTGCATAATTAATAGCAAGATTATGAGTTTTGCACACACACACATACATACATACATACAGAACACAACCTTGTATCTCCATTGTTTATTATTATTTATTTTATTTTGTATTATTATTATTACAAGATATACAGTTTTTTACTGGATTTACAATTATTGTTTGAGTTCTAAATTACTTTATCTCTTTACGTTAATTGTAAGTTAAGAATTTTTTTTCTTATCTCGTAACGTTGCCATCTTGGAGATAGAAAGTTTTGTTCTGACAGCAGTGATACGCTTTCTTGGTAACTGAAGAATGTTTTCACAAGGGAGTTTTAGCTGTAATGATTTAGAAATAACTGGAAATTTACTGGGTATTTATTGGTTGTTAAAGGTTGCTGTACATGCATGTTTATATTTCTTTTGTCATTTGTGTGCTAAAAACAAATTACTCCATATATGGAAACTCCATATAAGATAAACTGGCCAGGACTGAACCTGGCCAGTTTATATATTAACTTACTTTAATGTATCATACTATTGAATATTTTGAAATTTCAATATATTGATATATAAACATACTGATATGTTTGATGTATTGATGTATGATTGTTCAACATGGCATGCATTGTTTATATTGATGCCACGCATTACAGATGATTTTATTTTTCATTTTTACATGTGAGAAGCTAGGAACCAAATATGTGTTCTTTTAACTGTATTCTTCCAACCAGCATGTTAACTTTTCGAAATGAAAAAACAACCTTGTTACATTTTACCGCATTTATGTTTATTTGTGTTAATTCTAAAGTTATGTAGTGTGTTGTAAGAGTCATTAACACACTTACTGACAAGATAAAAACTTTTGAACAATGGTCCTGGCTGCCTAAGACATTTGCACAGTACTGTGCATCCTTTAGTTGCAATTTAACATTTATTCATCCATTTGATTCTTGTCTAAAACCAAAAATGGCTTCCAGCCTTTAGGAATTGGGTAACAGAAGAAAGACTGTTTAGTTGATGTTGATGTTTTAGAGATGCATTATTGCATTGTTATTTTGTGTATTATATTGTTACATTGAAATGCAGTGTTATATCCTTCTTGTATGCTATCATACTGTTGTCTAATGTCTCTTATCCTTCTATCCTAGTTTGCAATTAGGCTAAAAACTATACTGAACATCACACTGCAACCATCAGATTGGTCCAGTAACTTGGTTTGACCTGCTGTGCATAGAATAGAATAGAATAGAATAGAATAGAATAGAATAGATGAGTCATTCATTCATGAGTTCAGTCATAATTACGTGTCATTTAAGTAAATGCAACTTACATAAAAAGTTCTAAATGAAGAAGAGCAAATCATGGGATTTATGTCACTGATAAACTGACCAGAAAAGCCCTCTGCAGCACTGAGCAGCTTTCTTGAGCTTCCGCACTTGCTAAAGCAGAACAGAGGACACATTGCTTAATTTGTTCTCATCCCGCTTTAGCAGTACTGTCACTGTCCTGAACGACCCAATCAGGCTTGGACTGGGAGTGCTAAGTGGGCCTGATGATGGGAGGAAAAGCCTAGATTGATGTGTGATTCCCTGACATTTCACCACGCCTGCCCTCTTCTCCTTCAATCAGCCATGCTCCACCCCCCACACACCCCCACCCCCTTTCCGCTTTGTCATTTCAGCTGGAACAAACACAAATAAGCAAGCAGATTTGTGTCCGAGCCCTGAGGACAGGAAAAAGTTTGAGATGCTATTTGACAGGTTCACTGTGACTGTTTTATTTTGTCTCTCCTCTCCGTCCCCTAGGTGTTTGACTGCGAGACATTTAATCGAGGGACTAGGGGTTTCATATCAGTAACAAAAATCAAATAATGCAAGATGATTTACTCCCCCTAGCAACCGGGGAGCGAGCTCTTAGCAACCAGCCGAGCCTCGGGCCTCGGTGTAATCAGCTTGAAAATATTTCAATTATTGTGTTGATTTTAGTGGATTTGAGAGGCGGTCGGCGAGCGCCTCGGTACATTCAGCCCATGACCTGCAGAGGAAGACATTGATTTAAACAGGTGTCAGAAAGGAAAAGTAGAGGCAATTTAAATGGGAATGGGATAGCAAAGTCATTGAGCACTGTTCAGCGCATGTGTGACATCCGCCTGCTGCTGCCGAATCAATGCAGCTCAACTGGATGAAAAAAAGACAAGGAAAAAAAGAAGAAAGAATCACCTTGAGGAATCATCTATCTGGTATGGCCCAATGGAGCGGGAGACTGGATACTCCAACACTGCGCTCCCCAACCTGCTGTAAGCTGAGCCAGTGTCTTTAGTGTGTTTCTGTAGCTTCACATAGTAACTTTCAACTCGGGAGAAAGCCGAGCCAGCAACTGAGCCTACGAACACAGATTTTTGTTTTCTCTGTATTTCCCCTGGTTGCAGTTTGTGCCAGAGTGCTCAGCCCTGGTTAAATGAACTGTGGTGATTCTGGCTCAGTCAGGCTGGTAAGGGTGGCCTTGTTTTTGTCAAAGGTAGGCTGTTGTACTGTCAACAGCTCTGGGAAGTTTAGCTTGTTGACAAAACTTGGATTAATAATTGGATCCCTACATTTCCCCCACTATT
The DNA here is from genome assembly GCA_037974445.1 of Brycinus macrolepidotus. Classification (NCBI taxonomy): domain Eukaryota; kingdom Metazoa; phylum Chordata; class Actinopteri; order Characiformes; family Alestidae; genus Brycinus; species Brycinus macrolepidotus. Next base: position 9,696,089 of record JBBPCZ010000148.1, on the reverse strand, counting down.
CATATTACTGCTGAAAGAACTGGAAATAAAGCATTAATCTAAATAAAAAGGGCACGATTTGAAGAAACGCCAGAGGAAAGGCAGTAATGTATAATTTTTTTGCTTTTCACACTATTTAATGGGGAAGAGAAGTAGATATAGAATTGCGCATTGTAATCTTTTCCCCCTTTTTTGTTGAAAACTGTAATTTGTCTTTAAAAGATCCATTAGGGCAAAATGTAGCAGTGGTGGCCACCATTATCTTAAGTGGGGAAAATATTAACACTAGCTCTTCATTGAATTTGCAGGGTTATATTTAGCATGCAAATTGATTCCTTTCACTGTTCCACAAACGCAGATCATTTCAGCAAAGCTAATTTAGAGATTTGGAGAGGAGACGGAATTGTAATTAACAGAACAGACTTTCGGTCCCAAACCCATCCTCCAGCTTCTAACTACCTCTTTCTGTCTTCAGTGATGGTAGTGTCAAATTTCATTCCAGCCTTATCTCCTATTGACCGCAATGTTTAGCACTATCCCCACAATTGCCATACTTTATTTTATATGTCTTTAGACCTCAGCTGTAGATTTTTTGCCTTGTTAATGTAATTACATATGGTTCCACTGGTCTCCTTTTGTATTGTTATTTATGTATGTCTCTCAGTGTTTTTTTCTTCATTGAGAAGCTAAAAGGAAACAGCAGCTGTAGAACTTGTCTAGCCATACATATGGACAAAGTGCATTACTGCTGTTTATTCCTCCTCTCATCTTTTCCTGTATAAAAATGCACATCATCCCTGTCAGATCAAAACCTCACAGCTCTTTTATGTTAGAACATCATTTGAAAATGCCTACCTCACTTAAATTTGTGTGAATATTTCCTAGAGGGTGAACCAGTAATGTAATCCAAATTTAAGCATGTCCCTTCTTCCTTCTCCTGAAGAGTTACCAGGAGATACAAGATTTCGTTCTGCTTGTGAAGATATGGTTGCATATGGCTGATCAGCTACAGGAGAGCTGAGGACAATAGACCAAAGTCTTATTGTATTCTCTATCCATATTAGCAGCAATTAAATGTGTTTTTTATGGTTTATCACATGAATCCCCCTACTGCTACCAAAAGCCCACTGTCATCCCCAGAGCTGTGGGCGTGTGTAGGTGTTATTTATGCTTCTAAATGTGTGGGTGCACACTTTGTCCTCTTCTCTCTGAGGTAAATGGATTCGGAATGTTCATTAGTGTGTTTTGCACCCAAATGCAGATTAAGAGTAACTGAGAGACCACAGTGAGTCATCTTTTGCACTTGGCTCTGACTTACTATTTGTTACTCGTTCGTTTTCAGCATAGTATTTTGTCAATTTTTTATGCAACACTCACTTCAAATTCATGAAAGTGGAGTGAGTCTAGGCACACAACACATTGAGCATATCCAGCATATCTAACAAACAGCCATTGTGTTGATTCAGAGCCTAATAAGTGCCCTTGCATCTCACCTCACACCACGGTTGCTCGATCTGCCACTCTGCTCACTTGAAACTTGTGAAAGATGTTTGAGAAAGTTAGCGTTAATGTCCTCATTTTAGGTAGGCAGAAAAAGAAAAGAAAAGAAAAAAATGGAAAGATCCACGAGAGAATTTGGAACATGAGTCGCGCTAATGCGTGTGATCACACATTAATCGTCTGACAGCATCTCACTTTCCTCAGTTAGTCTATTAGGATTTTACACAGAGGTAAGGTCTAAGTGTCAGGTGTCATAATTTAATTGTGTTGTTTTCTATTTCTCCCCTCCGCTGTAGGGACTGGGGCTGCGGGCTAATCTGCGTATTGCTCTGTCACTCTCCTCTCCCTTCCCTCGGACTTTGTGTTTAATTGGGGACACGACGAGTTCACTTCGCATTCAGCTTTTATCTTGACCTTAGGAGATTAACTGCCGATAAAGATAATAATCTCCGGGCGGCTCTGGTAAGGGCGAGCGCCGCAATTTTCTCGCCGTTTCTGCACAAGCACTTCGGCTGAATGTTCTGTGGAATGAAAAAAAAAAAAAGCTCTGACAGTTAGTTAAACTCTTGAATGGGAGTTTTTGTATTGCACAAAAAGCCCAAAAAGCTCCCCACCAATTATCTGAATGGCTACTTTCAAAAAAACAACATTGTAGCAATCAGATAATGACAGTGAACTGAAATTATACAAGTTCCCAGAAGGTTCAGAGCTCAAGTGTTGGATTTGTTTTTGCAACTACATCAAACTGCAAGCCACCCACACCATGAGGCAAACAGTTCATTTACAGAAAGCAACAGTAGTGTGCTATGTATTGACACCTGATCTTTGAGCAAACGATCTCTCTCGCAGGATCAAGAAACGTGACACTATATTGTTGTCAGCATTTCTTGCTTGGAGAACATGCTGTTTTCCTGGCCACATGATCACTGGTGCCATGGATTAACACACCTCATACACCCCCTGCACTGAGGGCAGCTTTAATCTGTCCAACCAGTGGGATTAGTGAACTGAATTACAGCAGAAATAACTCCAAGGCAGCGGCCTCTCTAAGGCCGAATGTTTGAAAGTTTGTGTAGCTGTAATATGGCTTCTCCAAAGCCTCCTGTTGTACACATAGTCCCCCTTAGACCATGAAAACAAAATTTCACTCTGAACACTTGGAAAAGATGGTTTAGTCTAAAAAACTACAGGTCTGGGTCATAGTGGCTTCACTTTTGGACTACACTGGTGCACTTGGTCATTTCTGTACTGAAAATAACGCACTGGCACTGTTGCATGCATGCTGCCCTGCAGTATGTACATGTCAGTTAAAATTCTCTTTTACAATTACTTCCTACGTTTTACTCTAAATTGAATTCTTATTTGCAAGGCTTTGGGAACGAAGGGGAGTTGGGGGGGGGGCTCAATTTGTGGAAAATTAACGTCCTATAGCTGCCACGACGTGCATCTGGCTTCAAAAGATGTAGGTGGCGCTTTAATTATTTCTTGCCTACCTAAATCGTTTTTTGTTGTTGTTGTTGTTGTTTTTTTTCTGAAAGCCTGAGCTACTTATCGATAGCACTGAAATGAATGTTATGGCTTGAAACGCTCCTTCCTCAGGTTCTCCTCCGGCCGCCAATATGATGGTGGAGAAAAGCGATCCGCAACCATCCTGGGACCGCTGATAGATATGGTCACACTTTAGAGTGGTAAACACTATTGATTCTGTCCCACTATCATCTCTAATTTTCTTCCAGCCACTGCACGATGGGAGCCTTTATGACTAATCCCACCCACTTGCCCAGTTAGAACAAGGCACGTGTGGTGTGTGTGTGTGTGTGTGTGTTTGTTTTTTATTCTTCCAGTAGGTAGTGTGCTTGCGGCTCTCAGACGGAGCATGTCAGTATTGAAGTGTTTCTGGGCTGTCACATCTTCCCACTTCCTTTGCTCTAATGTGATCGATTGGGCCAGTAACAGTGCTGTAACATGCTCCTCTACAGGATGCTTTGATAGTGACATTTCAGGCACAGTTAGGCACTATTTCCCCAGGCCATTAAATAAAAAAAAAGAGTGGACCCCCAGAGAGATCAAGTTTTTTTTGGTTGCCCTGTTCTTGAGCCACTATGAGACCTGATGACTGAGAAGGGTTGGGAACCTAAACAGCCATGCTTTCTGAGGATTAAATTCTGGGTAATGTGTGTGTAAAGATTAAACTGAAGGTCTTAGAACTGATTCCTGAAGAGCATTTGAATGAAGACTACATTCTTAAAATCAATCACAATGCATTTTCCTTCTGTACTATGATGTATTTGTTAGTGAAATGTGGTATCATGGAGGGTCTCTGAGCCAACTGAGTATTTTCGCTCAGTGATCGATTGGGGTGATGGGAGGGGGTTAAAGATGATATTATTTGTTAATATTATTTTTCCCCCTTTCTAGTACTTGGTGATATAATCAAAACTTGTCAAAAGACATTTTAGAGGAGAGCAAAAGTCACTACACTTTAATCAACACTTTGTTTTTTAAATGCCATAATATGATGAACTGTGCTTAAAATGACCAAGGATATGAACTAACTAGAGGTAGAGGTAAAAAGACCAATTTTGATATCAGGTTGCCTTTAATAATACAGGTATCAAAAGGATTCTCCTGAGCAAACTCCTTTTCTTAGAGTGATGCCATAGAAGAACCGTTTTGCCTCCTTAAAGAACCGATGTCTGATGAAGAGATTTGTGTGTGAGAAGAACTTTTTTAAGTTAAAAGAAGCTTCACATAATATAAACATTCTTTACCAGTTTAACAGTTCTAAATAGAAGCTTTACATTATGTGGAGGTTCTTTTAACACATCCCATTTTGCAAAAATTCTCCAAAGGATCATTCATTGAAAAGTTTTATAGCCAAAAATGGTCCCTCTGTGGCATTGCATGAAGAAACCTTTTTAGCACTTTTATTTTTAAAACTTGTTCCCCAAAGAACCTTTTTTGGTTAATTACATTCGCAAGTATGAAGAATCATTTTAATGTTTAAAGAACCTCCAATCTCCTAAAGGTTCTTTGAAACCTTGTGTGAAATCTCGAACCCTAAAATATATTCTTTGAGCAAAATGTTCAATGCAGTGTCTATAAACTGGCACTGTCCTTTAAGATTCAGTCAATGTCTACAGCATCAGTCTCTAATCAAGACCTTCTAATAACACACCGATTAAGAATGCTTTAATGACACACACAAACATCTTTGATTTATCATTCAATACACAATAGCAGGAGAAAATATTTTCTTCTTAAAGTAATCATTTTCCTGCAAGTTCCTTTTTTTTCCCCCAATTTTGAATGAACCAGTCCCTAAAAGAAAAGGGCTACCTGTGTCCTCTCTGTGTGAAATGGAGAAGGTTAATAGTTCAGAGTACAATTATAATGACTAATTATCCCTAGGTTAACTATAGCCTATGGCAATTTCTTTCATGTCCTGCTAGGTTGGGCTTGACCCAAATCAATGCCAACAGTTATCTTATTAAGCCCCATAACAAAGCTTAACCTCTAACTAAAGAGTGCGTGGCAATGAGTAGACTGACTTGAAACATGGAATTTTAGAGCCTGTTTCAAGACTTTGGAGACCAAAAGTATTCCATAATGTATTATTTTATAGTCAGACTACCAGTGACACAATGACTGACTAAATTATCTTAACATGGTTATTTTCAGTCCCAGTACAGAGGATACCATGCACTGCACATTTTTGTGTTTTCCTTCTAATGCATATATGCCTCAGCTCATGGGGGGCTTGATAATTACTTCATGAGTTCATTCGGGAGTATTAGAGCAAGGAAAACACACAAGCTTTTTAGGACTAGCATTGCAAACCACCCTCTTATAGGAAAACCATTTTGTATTCTGCTTCTATTCTTACCGAAGCTTCTCATATTCGTCAATGAAAATGTTAATGTTGACTGTAAAATTGATTTATTGATTGACCAGGGCCAACTGCTCTAATAATTTTGGGACCCCTCTGGTAAAATAGTTACCAATAACCTTTAGCCAGCACCCCATACTACAGGACAGGGTTCACTTTATACCCATAGCAAGGAAATATAAATCATATGTAGAAAGCATGCAGCCATTCTGCCATAACAATTAGTATGAGCAAGTACATTATTATTGTCGAAAACATGTTAACATTTTCACATGAAACAGTGCTGATAAGACAAGACTGATGACAGCAGTGTAACTTAGTAAATGAAGTCTATAGACAAAGATATCAAAACAACACACTACAGGTGGCAGGTCGACAGTGAGTAAAGCGGCCATTCTTATTATATACCATTAGTGAAGCCTCATGTAAATTCAGATTTTTGTTAAGTCTATTACCATATAAGAATTGGCAAAGTCACCACCCTTGTTCCTTGTTGAACATATTAACCATGAAAAAAATAACAAACACTTTCTTATGACCAACTGACCACCTTACCTACTCATTTACTTTTTTGTAATTCCCATTTATTGTTATGTAATTTCTTACCGGGTTTAAACTACTGTCATTATATGTATGACTATGTGCATTATTTTGCTATGATGTGCAACAGTCTACCATGTGCAATACTGTGCAATGTTCTTATCAGGTGTTAAAACATTATCGTTATGTACAATATCTTATGTGCAGTTGTCTTACCATGTGCGGTATCATGTGACGTTTTTCTACATGGGTGCTGAATTGCTTCATTATGTGCAATATCTTATGTGCAATATCAATATTACCTTATATACTACTGATTTCTACTAAGTGCGATAACGTACTCCTAACTACCATCTGTGTCATTAGATTTCACTTAACTGTGTTACTTATGTATAGTATTTATACGCAGCATTTGTGTATATAGCGTAGTGTGTTTTCATATTGAGGTTTTTCTACAGATTTGTATTTAGATTTGTTTAGACTCTATATTTTATATTGTTCTTGTCTATGTGTCTTCGCAGTCGTAACATAAGCAATTTCCTCTGGGATCAATAAAGTTTTCTGATTCTGATTCTGGTTCTAATATATACAAATAAAAATAATGTAGAAATATATTTTATTCCTTTAGCTGAGGCCATTTCAGTCAAACCTTTTTCTTCCTTCTTCTGATCACATGACTTCCTCACTTGGAAACCTAATCAACTGACTCACCTTTGGCTCTTCTTGAGTAACTCCATTTCACCCACTGTTTGACATGCCCACTTGTAAGACCTCAGGCAGTCTAATTGTTGCCATTTCTTTTTGGTGTTCACATTAATTGTTTAATATTAAATCTTATTTTATTTTATCTCTGTTCCTAAGAGATCTGTACTCTTCCTTTACAATCACATCACAAAGACACACAAAATATCTTTAGCATACATGTTACATGTTGGACTGATAAATTAGTATTATCAAACTGAACAATTTTCTTATTGTTATGCTCTCAAAAAATGGCATGTACACTGCCATTACACCTATAGATCTACATCCATAAAATGGTGAAAACTATCTGAAAGAACTATCTGAATGCTTAAACGGTCAATAACTTCTCTCCATCATCTATAGTATCTATAAAGGAGATCCTATGAAATATGTATATCTATGTGCACTGTACCTGTATCTGTATCTGTATATATATATGTATATGTATATGTATATGTATATGTATTGTTTCTTTAAAGAGCCTTTTTGAAAACAAGTTAAAAAACATAATGAAAAAGGGTTCTGCTATTCTTACAACATTTTTGTTAAGTTACTTTACTCACCTCTTGTCCAATTCACTTTTTGTTGAAGGGTCCCTATCATGGTAAACATGTTTTCTTTGTTAAATAAAAGAGTTTAATGTTGTACATGAAGTCTGTTTCAAAATTTCAGAAATGAACTGTTCACTAGTCTATACAATCCATTTATAGAAATTCAGCTGCAAAAACAGCTTTCCACTTTCGTGATGTCACGAAAACCTGCACTATTCACATGTATCTGTCCTTTCAACCTATAGCGGTTTTAGCCCTGCCCATACACACTGAAATTACAAAAAAAGTGTTTCGGTCCAGACTGCTTTTTAATCATGGCACAATACAGGGAAACCATTCAGAACTTATTTACACAAATCAGTCATTTAACACAATTGTTAATGCTTAATTCTAAGGGATATGGAGAGTTTTGAAAATAGTGATGTAAAACTGAATTGTGACTGTTTTTGATATGTAAAACCACATAAATGACACGACCTCGGGTAAAAAAACTAAATGTAAGAAAAATGTAAAGAAATATGGTCCCTTTAAGCTAAATAGCTTCTGTGAGATAAATACTAAATGTAGCAGAATGATTAGCAGCTGACAGGCTACCGTGTTTGAAGTCTGCTTTGACTAAAATCAATGAGAATTACACAATCATATTTGTATTTATAACAGGCATCCGTTGTAAGTTGCCAATAGTAATGCAATATACGTTCAGTAATTGTTCAAGAACTGTAGATGACAGATTTTTGTGTCCATCCTCTACAATCTTTCAATTTATAATTAAGAAAGATTCCTGTTTGTACACAGGGCTGTGCACTACGGTCTATTTAGAGCACTAGGTTAATATCAGTGTTTATGGTGATGATCATGATTTTAAAGGAAATAGCATTTGCTTTTGGTTAACTCCAGCTTCTAAACTGCAGAAGGTATGATTTTAGATTGTATTCTGTTACAAAGCAGTGTTTAAAGATAGTCAGGTTCGGTGCAGTGACTAGGGGGAAAGATGCCAGCAAATGATCGGAGTGGAGCTTATTTATCTCCCCCGTAACTAGAGTAATTTGCGACCTATAAAGGCCTGACAGGCCCAAATAGATTTGGACAGTGTTGCCTTAACATCTGGAAACACTGTTTAACTCATCCCATCTCTAGAAGTTTTCACACTTCACACTTCATTAACCTCTAGAGCCCAGAGTCCCTGGGAAGACAGGGGGAGCAAAATGCCTGTTTACACAGCGCTTTCTAAATCACCAGCGAGTGGTTTAGCCATCACTGTGCCACATAAGCGCGGGAGAGGAACATACAGGTGCTGAGCCTCTAAGGCTTTTTTCCCACCCAGCTCCATTTTCACTTCTAATTGATAATGAATCGGCTCTGAAGTGAGAATGAGTTTGAAGTGTCAGCTCACAGTTGTACATTTACTGTACGTGGAGTTAGCTGTGTCGATTTCAATGGGTGGCTTGCTGTGTACGTTTCATTTCACAGGCTGTTTTCGTCTAAAAGTCGAAGCACTGGAAGTGTCGGCCATGCAGTTGACTAATAATGTTCATAGTAGCAAACTAAAGCTAAAATATATTTTAGAGGTTAGCTTTAACTGCAGTGTTATTGACTGTAATGTTTATTGCAACTGAGCTTTATTTGAGCGGAGGTCTCTCTACTGGACTGTTTGGATCTCACTGGACTGGATTCAATTAAAGGTGCTGGCAGCAGGCTATATTTCAAGATTTGGTCATGAACAGGTTGAAGTACACTATATGATGCTATCTTCAATCTGTTCTAACCAAAAAGACATTACAACTGTTTTTATTTACACAGGACTTGTTATTGACTTTTTCTTATGCCCAGCCTTTTTTTATTGATATATTGAACAAGATTAGCAATGGTCAGTTAGAAGAAAAAAGCCTAGGCAAACCTAGTATAGCCAGACTGCGAATGCAAAGGGCAACACTGTCTGCTAGCCAATATAGTTCTCCAATTATCCATCCATATAACTAGCTTTGTCTAATTAAAGGTACCGTATCATCTCCTATCTTACTTTTTTAGCCGAATGTTTGTGTAGGTTGATGGTTATGTTACATTTTATGGTTATGTTAATATTTTCATACAATGAAAAGGACAACTGATGTAAAAAAAAATATATGTAAAAAAAAAAAAAAAAAGAAAGAAAGAAATAACAAAAATGGAGATACAAGGTTTTGTTTTGATCGGGATGATTTGTAAATGACCTCTGAGCGGTTGCCATGGACTGTGTCTCATTTAGAAAGCAAGAATATGTGACTTCAGCATGAATGGGTGGGACTAAACTACTGTAGACTGAAAAGGTAGATTCATAGAAATGTGCTAGTTTTCAAGACACAAAAACAAATCAAATAGACTGCATGGACTGGGAAATGAATAGTTTGTTTTGAAAGATTACCTTCTTACACTTTTATGTTTTCCTTAATATGGGCCCTTCATGTAAGCAGTGGGAGAACAGTTGTCCATTGTCCAGTTTATGTACATTCAGTTTTAAAATGTTAGATAGTTTTTTCTTTGCAAAGGCAGTGTCCACATTAAACAACAGTGTGGCTGATATTGCTACTGTCCTCAAAATAGTGCCACCTAGAGTGTGTGACATTTTCTGAATCTCTCATTAAGTTGCATTTTAATTCATTTACTTTGGAGCATCAGTCAGTTGACTATTCTTTCTTATCATAATATATGGAGATCTGCAATTAGATACATCCTCTATGTTGGCTTAACAGACTTTTTAACAATTCACTAATAGGTTATATCTAGAACATTATGTTTATTTAAAAAAGTTTTTCGTTTGCTTGTTTTTTTGGCCTTTCCATGGGGCATGGAGTAGTATTACTTCATGTTGTCTTTCACTGGGCATAAACCTGTATCTGTTTATGAGTTCAGACAGCTTCCGTAAGTATAAAGGTAGTCATAAAACATTCTTTCCTCAGGTTATTGTGAGAAAGTATTTTAGCACATTTCCTGAGCATTTTATTATAATATAGCTATCCTGGATTGTTACTTTCACGCAGCTGTGTTCTAAGAGGGAGGAAAGTGGAAAGTGATAATGTATAGAAAAGCGTCACTATCCACAACATTCAGAAAAGGACAGAGTGATAAATGGTCCCAGGTGAGTAAGAATATTTGTTCATTCTATTATTTTTTTGATCTTGTTATGAAATTTAATGAATAGCACAACTGTTAACTGCTACAACTGTTAGAACTGTTCAAATGATGGGTCACTATGTGAATGTTATATACTATTATAAGTATAAGTGTATAAGTGAATCACTTAATCAGTTCATGTTCATAAAAATATGGCTTCAAATTTAATTCTTTGTCATTATTGAGCTTTCAAATAAGATATTAGCTGTATCTTATAATATGTGGGTATATATATATATATATGTGTGTATATATATATATATATACATATATATATATATATATATATATATATATACATTTTATAAGATACAGAAAATATTCAGTTTGAAAGCTCAATAATGAAAGAATTTTGAAGAAGTTTGTTTAGGTTGTTTATAAGCATTTAAGAATCCTTCTACTCCTGTAGCTCTTAATGTTGTACTGCTATTGTAGTCTGACTTCTAAAAAATGTTAATGTGATTAATTTCTTATATAAACATTGAACTGCAGCTTTAAATATATACTTAACGTAATACAACATTTTATGCGTTTAAGGATAATACCACTGTGCCATGCCAGGCTTCCCAGTTGCATATTGCATGTATTGCACTTATCTTATACCAGCGTATGTACTGCAGACTGTCAGGTCAATAAAGTACCTAAAGATTTCAGATTACTAAGTTTAATGAGGCCCATCAAATGGCACCTTAATATTAGCAGTATGTTTGTGTAGCTGTGCTTTGAAAAAAAAAAAGACTTGTTTTGTTATGTGAACTGGACTCACTGGTGAGCAATCCAGAATTCACAAAAACAATTGACATAGGCCCAAGAACGTTCATTTGGCTAGAACTGGGTCGTTTATTGGATGAAATTGGTTAATGAAACACATCTCACAAGGTGATAATTAGCAGGGAAGACCAAAGCAATAACAGCTTGTTCGGTATTTAATAACCTCAATGACCAGGGGAGATAGTGCCAGTGTTTGGGTCGTGCTCACGATGCTGACTTACACCAGCTCACACTAGTAAAAAGATAGAAATTACAAAGAAAGTAGTGGCCAGCATTTGTGAATGCATTGAACGAATGGACTGAAGGTTTGCTTTAAATGATTCCTTTCTAAGACTCTGTTTTTAAGATTTACATGGATACCTTGTCTTTAGTTTGTTTTGAAGTGTTGGGTCTATCTTTATCCCTTAGGCTGTATCTAATAAATTTCATAGCCAACTGTGACTGTGACCTCTCTGCAAGTCCACCACCCACTGACTTTATCTTATTATGCTCTATTGAGGCGTGAGTATGCAGACATAAGCAACCAGCCAGACTAGAGATTATGAGATAATTAATTATTGTTGATATTGGTCTGCACTAAATCTGACAGGTTTGGGAATATTTAAAACAAGTAGACTGTTAATCAGATAGGACAGAAATGCTTTATCTTTACCGTATCCTGTTTTAATTGTTTCCACTTGACCAAGAAATGTCTTACTTCAAATGTCTGCTTTGTCCATTTGTTTCTTTTTTTTTCATTGGTAAAACTGAAAGTGACTTGTGTTCAGGAAAACAAATGTCCACAATTAATCATCCATCATTTTGTAGGGGCCACTCAAATCAAAGTTCATTCTTATTCCAATAAGAGTGGGGGGTGAGGTGGGGGGATGCAAAGTGATTACAGGCTAGATGACACAAGGCTGTAATGCTGGTAGCCAGAGAGGAGCAGTGCCACTTGGATCTTTCTCACAATCACTTAAAACGGCACTTGACATTTGGCTCCTATCCTGCAGCTACTCCGCCATGCATTTTAGGATTATTTTACACAGCGTGCCCATTCATCCAGCCGCTCTTATCTCCGCCATACAAACGTGGCCTCGGATCATAATTGGCATGCCCATTGTTTTATGGCCGAACCCTAAATTGATTTTTTGCCATCACGTGAAACTTTTGCTGACATGTATATCATGCTTAAGAATCGGGCGTCTCTTTGATGATGACGTCTTGTTCACCGGGCTTAAAGATTTTATGAGTGTTGTTTTATCCAGCCAATCAGATTGTCCCTCATAACAATACTGACACAGTTGTCCACCCGTGGTTTAATTTCTCAACACAGCATCAACACTATACCCAGCCCCCCGCACCTGTCTATTTATCTCTCTGTTTATTCATTCATATTGCATACAATCTATAATAACCATTTTCAAACGGATCCTCCACAATCTGCAACATAATGTATCCATTATTTATCATTATAGGTGGTCTAATGTAAATATTTAGGTTCAAGTTAAATGCTAGTGGGTGGAGTGGCACGCCTGAGGCTGTAACAATAGAGTAAACAAGCAAATTACAGGGTCGTTTTTCTTAGTAATTGGAAGTGATTGTCGTAGGGGGCTCTGGGGCTCATAAGATCCTTAGATACGTTGGTCTACACACTTTCACATACATTTTCGCATACAATCACATTTATAAGTGGTGCACCCTTTAACCAGTTGCTTCTCATCCGCACACATATTTGATTGCTACAATAATGTTAAAAAAACAGAATCAGATGGAATTAGCTATGAGGCTTGAAGCTGCTATCGGAGCTTCCCAGCTCTTTTCTCCAGGAGCGTATTGACACCACCCACCCCCAAATATATATGATTTTGTTCAAGAACTTGTATTGGCCTCTAAAATCAATGCATTACCTAAGGTCAGAAAATTTAATCTCAGTGTGACTAATTGTCCTATTAACAGTCTAGAAGTCTGCTTGCTTGCCTTCATCAGTCAGGCCACATTAAAGACCACAACTTGCTCATCAAACTACAATGAAATGACTGCAACATCTCACTTAAAGAGTGAAGATCCAGAAATGAGTGTTGAACATTTAGGTAATAAGCCAGAGTCACATAGTCTAACAAAGTGCATCTTCATAATTGGAGTAAGCCTAATGGCAACTCTCCTGAAGGAACGGGATCACCCCCTGAGTTTAGGGGTACAAAAAAGAAAAAAAAATGAAATGACAAAAGAAATTAATCTGCAAAGCTGAGAGGGGAGGGGCCAGGCTGGGTGCTGCAAATGGGGCTCTTGAAATCACCTTCATAATTAATTGCTCGAATTTGATTCTATTAAATAAAAATAACACTTATTGAGGAACTCAATTAGCATTAATTAAGCTTGATGTCCTAATTTGGAAAACGTGTTGAGGAAAACAAGCAGGGTTTTTTTCTGAGTGTTTTTTTATCCTGGTGTTGTTGAATATGAGCTCTAGCTGCCTTTGGGCTGCTTTACTCTCCTTTGAGAGTTGAAAATGAGAAATGGAGATGGAATATCAGGAGGTGCTAAATTAGCTGCCTGATCTGCACTTATTGCTGCACACACACCCCCATTTACTTTGCTGTTCGCTCTCTCTCTCTCTCTCTCTTTCTCTCTCTCTCTCTTAACATTCCAGGCATGGCGCGGCGTCGAGATAGCAGATTTATCAAATGGGAAAATGAATGCATGATGATCAGTTAAATTGAAAATCAGCGCCTGCATGACAGCCCGACCTGACACCTCCGTAATTAGAAAGAAAAATGATGGCGTCCGATGCATAATAGAGCAAAAACAATTTACACTCCCCCATAATGATCCGGCGTTCAAATTGAAAATTTCTCCGGGTAGAAATTGAATTCATAAAGTGTGATTCATGGAGGACACATCTCCTGGAGGCCTGCGCTGGGGCCCTATCGATTGATAGTTTGTCTTGAATCATACAGCAGGCTGCTTTCAGGCAAAAGCTTAACTACTTAAGCAAATCGCTAATTTCACCTTAAGGCCACCAGTGTGCAGCCAGCGATACTCCCATTCAGACTGCAGAATGAATTAAACATGAACACCCCCCGCCACTACTAAGAGAGAAAGAGAGGAAAGAGAGAGAGAGAGAGAGAGAGAGAAAAAAAAATGCAGTAAATTGAAGGACACCTCCAGACTGCTCACGTTTTCCAAACACTTGCTTTTTTTACCCCCTCCTCCTCCTCAACCTAAAAGGCAATTCATTGACTGAAATGAATCTATTCCTCGCTCGACTCTGAGATTGGGGATGAGATGACGGCCTGCTTCGGTAATTGCTTAATCAGAACCACATAGGAGGGAATGAATTATTCACATTATTGTTTTAGGCTTGTAGTCACTGGGACATTAAATGATTGATTCACCGCCTTGGCATTTAGGCCCAGGTCTCTCTTTTTTTCTGAGTGCACAAATTATTATTATTATTATTATTATTATTATTATTATTATTATTCAACACCAGTGTGTTGTCTGTGTGTAGGCTGTGCTTGGCTTTGCCTCCATATGCTAAGTCCTTCTTGCTCCAAAGCTAACCCCAGTGGCCTAACGAAACGCATGCAAATATTTGGTGAGAGGATACGGGCCCCCAAAAGCTCTGATTATTTCCAATTTATTTGCAAATCAAGATCGGACTTGGAGAGAAAAGGGCTCGTGGAGAAAAAAAATGAGGAAACAAGAAAAGCAGCAGAGAGGGTGCCTTTTTGGAATATTGCGTTTGCCAGCCACTGTGTGGTTTAAAGCAATTGAACCGTGCTCTAATTATTACTCCTTTTTTATTATTTTATTTTATTTTTTGGAGGGGCGAAGGTGGGGGGGGGGGTCTCTCCAATCCGAGCTCGGTTTTATAGAGCTGGTCAGCATGGCTAATATTGCCAAGGCGCAGATGTGCGGGAGCCCCCACAGCGCCCCTCGGGAGCTGCAGCCCCCTATTAGAACAAATGCGCTCTGCTATTGTAAATAGGCGCGTCCCATTCCGGGCGACGCGTGATCAATAGGCTGATAACGCAGGAACATCAATATAAGCGACAGAACAATGAGGGATATCATCGAACATCTATCTTAATATAGCCGGCTACAAGGGCCCTGACAAAGTGAAAAGCTCATGAAAATTCCGCCCCACGAATTCCCATCTCCTCTCCAATATGCGCAAACACACTCCCAGCTGCCGGGGCTATTATTTTCCTATTTCAATTTGACACCCCAGCCTTTCATGCTAATTCTATTATTCTTGGAAGTTTATGTGATTTCCTATCACTAGAAATCGGTAATGTATTATAACCCTCCGGGCTAAAATAAACTGAATCCCTGCAGTAGCCACCGGGAAAATAATTACTTTCATATCAAAACTCTGCAGGAGTCGAACGGGTCTTTTCGCCTCCGGCTCGTAACCTCATTTCAGCGGGGCTTATAGATGAATAAATTTGTTAAAGCAATACACCAAATACAACACGGGGTTTTAAGAGAAAAAGGGGACTACCTATGCCCCACAATAGAAAAAGGCTCTTTTTTTGTAGGATCGTACACTCGTGGAGGTTATTGTATACAATCGATTTATTTATGAAAAAAAGAAACCTTACATATATAAATATCTTAATACTTTTTTACAACGTTTGAGGTTTTGTCTTGTTTTTCTTTACAGTTTGTTATACAGGGAGCTGCTGCTAGTGTGTTTTTCCCCCTCCCACACTTTTTTTTTCAATAAACATTTAGCCCACCACACACATACACAGAGTGTTCACACAGATATTTTTTCCCTAATCAGAATTGAAAAATGTTAACTAAAAAATAAAGAAAAGTCAAGAAACTAAAAAACACCAGACTACTGGTGTGCCATGTTCCCTGCAAAAAAGAGAATAGAAACATAAGCATTAATCACATATAAATAAATTCACAAAAAAAAGAAACTGAAAAAGAACAAAAAGAAAAGAAAAGAACACGTATAGGCCCATTGATATGTAATAGAAAAATATGTTTGTTTGTTTTTTAAGAAACCAACCAAAGAAGACAAAAAAAATAAAAAACAGGAAGGCCTTTTGATATGTCATATATAAATAATATGTGAAGCCAAAAAAAATTATAATAATAATTATAATAATTATAATTAAAGCAAAAAGAGAGGCGTTTTGATATGTCTTCATGGTTTTTCCTCTTCGGTTAAGCTTTGAAAGAGCGAAAGAGCGTCGGCTAATATTGCCCATTTCTTTCATTCCTATATTTTTTCTACTAGTTGTTTTTATCCCATATCGACGTCGACCGAGTCCTTGTCTGGGTCCGTGTTTGTGGCTGTTTGATCGGTGTGATAGTCGTACAGGGCCGCTGGCTCGGTCCTGTCCGCGGGCTGTGGAGAGGCGGGGGTGCTGAGCTCATGCTCGGTCTCCCGCGGGCTGGAGGCTCCGCTGTGTCCGGGAGAGAGGGGGTTCGCCTGGCTGCACTGGGGTGACCCAGCCGGTCTAGCCAGCTCTGCGCTCTGGCTCTTCGGGCTGGTGCTGCAAGACTCTTTGCTGCTCCTGTGACCAGGGTGTGCGGCACTGTCCGCACACTCTGCGGCCGGAGCTTTTTGGCCGTGCTCGGGCTCCCCCGCCGCAGGGCTTTTCAGGGCGGTCTGAGGGACGATGAAGCCGAGCGGCTGGGTAATGGGGTAGAGCAAAAAATGACCCTTGCCTATCAAAGGCCGCGCGGGGGACACCGGGAAGTCCACTCCGGGCTTCCGCCTGGGCCTCGAGTCCGCCAGCAGGCTCTCCACGCTGAAGGGGTTGAGTTTCTGGAGAGAGGACGACTTGGTGCCGTGACCCAGACCGGCCGGGCGGCTGCCGTCGGCCGAGTCCAGCTCGGCTGCGCCCGCGTCTCTCTGGTCCTGCAGTTTGGGCGCCGTGGGCTCGCAGGCCGGCCGCGCGTGGCTTCGGCTCGACTCGCAGGGCATCGAGCTCTGCTCGCCGTCCGTGATCTGAGACACGCCGCTGTCGCTGTCCGAGCCGGGAGTGTGAAACAGATCAGCCGGCACCAGCTTCCCCTGCGCGCGGAGCAGCCGCCGCTCCTGCTTGCGCTTCTTCTTCTCCAGCCTCTCGCGCTCTCGCCGCGCGATCTCCTCAGCGTCCATGGGCTCCCCGCTGCACGTGGTCGGGTGGGAGTTGTGCGCCGGCCGCCCCGGCCCCTTTTTCGTGTTCTCTTTCTTGCGCCATTTGGCCCTGCGGTTCTGGAACCAAACCTGCAAGAGAGCCGGACAGGAGCTTCAGCGTGCAGGCCTTTAAAACACACACACACACACACCTACTGGTCTATATAGGCCACATTATATTTAATGCAATATAATAGTAATTATCAGCACAGTCTAACAATGTGTTCCAAAATGTAGAAAAATACATACTAATAAAAATACAATTATTAAGAACAAAATTAATTATGAATAAATTAATCAGCTGTTAATGGCACTAAGTCAATATGATGTAGCCCTAAAAATAAAAATAAACATACAAAATGTAAAAATAATAGACATAGAAAATGTTCATGAGGCTTAGTTGTTTTTTGTCATGTGTTGGGCCTTTGTATGTAACGCATAAAAACATTTGTAAATAGATATAAATAAACTGATAAATTCGTCTAATATGCCTTATCTGTTTGCTAATACAATTCGGTCATGCAATCTGTTTGTATTTTTATTCGAAATGTCCTGTCTTACAGCTGGCCTGTCTCAGCATCATTATCAGTACCCACCCAAACCCTCACATCAGCTCCAAGCCAAACCTTAACAAAAATTCCAAATACAACCAACGTTTGTGGGAATATTTGCTAGAAATGATAACAGAACTGACAAAATCCTGCAGCAATAATGAAGGTGTAAAACATTTTTTCATAAGATCAGGCCAAACGTTACTGTAGGCCTACAGCATCATAACAAGCCTAAATAGACAACAAAGCAATAGTAAACGGAGAAGATTCAGATTTTTAGAGAGTGAGATCATATCTGCGTTTAGGTTTCTGAGAGCCAAATAAACAGTAAAGAGTTTCAGATTGGTATTTAAGTAGCATCGGTTCATTAAGCTGTCGTTTTTTTGCCAGTCTCTGCAGTGACAGGTTAGATAGGCTTTGGCATTATTGTCAGTTGGCCAGTTGGGCCTAGTAAAAGACAGACCTAGCAGCATTAAAAGGTGGACCCCCATCATTTATGGCACATAATACAGTACTGACTGCAGGGTTAATTTCCAAGCCATGAAAAACAACAGCTTTTTTCTTTTCTTCTTTCTTTTCTTTTTTTTTTTTTTTTTACAAAAAGCACAAATGACACGAAAACGCTGCTGATCCAGCATCTGAAACCGACCAAATTGTAATGATACTGTTTCATTTCAACAACAGAGCAGAAGGTGAATAGAAATCGTAGCCATGCTTTTACCTGCACTCTGGATTCTATCAAGTCCAGTCTCAGAGCCAGTGCTTCCCTCATGAACACATCTGGATAGTGACTTTCGTTAAAAGCCTTCTCTAATTCCTCCAGCTGCCAACCAGTGAAATTGGTGCGAGTTCTTCTTCTCTTACAGCCCGGACTGTCTTTCTCTGGATCTCCAGAATCTGAGGAGGAGAGCACGGGGCAGGTCAGAGGAGGAACAGCACACAGGGGTTGGCCTAAGTGGCAGAGGAAGCCTTGCTGAAGTGGATCTCTGTGTGGTTCCATAGATGTGTGTGTGTGTGGTTGTGTGTGTGTGTGTGTGTGTGTGTGAGGGAGAGAGAGCGAGAAGGAAATACCAGCCTACTTTCTGACAACAATAACAACAACAATACTAGTAAATAATATGATAATATAAAAAACAAAAATAATAACAATAATGGCTATTAATAATAATAATACTGCTAATACTAACAATAAGAACCATAATAATAACACTAATAATAATAGTAATAAAAACTGGTATCTATATAGGAAAGAATTATCACAACAATGGACTATTATCTAATTATAAATAGTTGTTAACCCGTTTCAGCAGTATTATGATACTGAGTGATAATAAGTTATAAGCCCATTTTTTGCTACATTTAAGCAAGCCACCAACTCTCTTAATAAAAGAATAGCGGATGAAAATTTGCCTCCAGTTCACAGCGCATCCCAGAAGCGACCATATTTGCTTTTTTATTGCAGTAAACAAATTAGAGTGAAGGAAGCGCTTTGTTTTCCTCCAGGCGAAAATGTGTCGCTACGGAACGCCTTTGTGAGGAGCAAAGAAAAGACAAGCAAGGAGGAACAAAAAAAGAAAAAAGCTCCAGCAATAGCAGTGATAGAGCCCTACCTGTCAGCTTGTACTGCTGGCTCTCTCCATTCATCCCGCAGCCCGTGGACAGGAGAGGGTTGGAGTTGACCACGGACGCGGTGCACGAGCCGTTCAGTAATCCGTCTATGGAGAAGGGGACGGCGGCGGCCGACTGCAGCTGATGTCCGGCCAGCTCGTAGACGGGATGGTGGCTGAGGTGGTAGGGGAAGCTCACCATCCCACCGAGGGAGCCTCCGAACTGCGCGTGAGGTGGGTCCAGTATCCTGCTGTCCATCATCTCCCGGCCAAAGAGGAAACGACAACGTGTGGAGGCTGGTGATGGGAATTTAAAAAGCACGCGGCGAGCGTGGCCGGCGAGGAGGGGACATGGTGTGGGGAGAGGGGTAGCGGTGGTGGTGGTGTTAGTGTTTGGTGTCGGCAGTTGGGTGGTGGGGTGGTGGTGATGATGATGGTGATGGTGGTGGGGGGGCCTGTGGGCTGGGGATGAGGTCTACTTTATCAGCTCAAGCCTTCCAATAATTAGCCCGGGCTCCGGGAATTGGGGACCAATGAGAGGCGCTAATCGGCGGTGACGTCACAGGCGCGGCGTGGAAAAGCGCTTTCCGTATCGATTGCTAATTAAAGCTGACACCCACCTCAATAAACAATATCAGAGCTGTCACAACAAGACGGGGAGGGAGGGCGGCGGCGGTGGTGGGGTTGCGGGGAGGGGTTGATAAGAACTACATCAGGACCACACGGGGGGTCTTTAGAGGAAGAGCGATCAGGTTTGATACCCCGTTTAAAAACGCTAAAGAGAGGCGGAAATCTCCTCTCTCTCTCTCTCTCTCTCTCTCTCTCTGACAAAGACGCGCGCACATGAACACAAGCGCGAAAAAATGCGATAAACGTCGTCGTAAGAGCAATGTAGAGATAAGAGGAGCTCCTCAAAGCTCGCTGTTGACTAAAGTGACAGCGGTTTGCAGGGCTGCTAGTAGTTCGCGCGGGCTGGTCGAGCATGTGGTCGGTCCAGGAAAGACATTCATCACAGAGCTGTCAAATTTAATTCCCAACTACAAACCAGACCCCGCGCCAGCCGAGATGGATTAACACAATGCTTAAACGTGCGGATGGGGCTGAACTTTCGATTCTGCACGAGACATGAATGAACCTATTAATTACACGAGCCACTAATTAAAAGAGAGAGAGACAGAGAGAGAGAGAGAGAGAGAGAGAAAAGAAGGAGAAATTGAACATGGCCTAATGAGAGGTATTTCCCCAGACCTTGCCTACATGTGTAATTAATGTAATAATAATAAAAAAAAACGTCCACCAGTCAGTTTGCTGCTCTGATATCATTTGGTGTTTTTTTTTATCAATACAGGCTACAAAATATTGTATACACGCGTGAGTCATTCACGGACAAAATCCACCAGACACCTTTTAGATTAATGATACACTGATTAAACAAGTTTATAATATTTATATGGGTGTTGGGGGTAAAATGGTATGATTTGATTGAATTAAAAGGATATTTTTGTATACTTTTTTCAGATTACAATTATAATTAGGCATTTTGTCCAACAGCAAGAAGTTGATGATGGAAAAAATACAACATAATGGGAAAAAATAGTTGACAACTTCTTCCATGTATCATCAAACTTCTTTTCATTTGGCTTTTTGGCATCTACAACAAGCAACACAAAACATAACATCCAGAAAACGTGCCCCCAGAGCCCTCTGCTGCATTCTGGGTCACTCTCCAACTTTATAGCTGACTTTACGTTTCATGTTGGATCTACTCGAAGCCCATCATAGACCCTCGTTTCCATTCCATTTAGGCGAGCGAGCCGTGTTTGTGAATAGAGAATGATCATCAGTCCTTCCACTTTAAGCAGATTCCGTCTCCCCCTCTCATTACAGGGAATTAATTCGACTTTATTTAGCCAATGTCTGGAGCTGTCACAATGTTAATCTGAGCTGAAATTTCGCTCCCCACTCACTCCCTGACCCTTGGCACCCGGATTGGCGTGTTGTAATAACCCGAATCCTTCAACAGAGGCCCTGATAATTGTTACCTTATTAGCATGCAAATTGTTTAATTAATATTATTATGAGGAAGTATATAATCCGTTCGTCTCTTGACCTCCAGCCCAAATAGCAACCCTTCTGCATTTCAATGTGTACATTTTAATGAACCCTTTAAAAATGGCCCTCATCCCGGTTTCTTTTTTACACCCCCACCCCCCTTCTTTTTCTCTGTCCTTAAACTGCCTTCAGTAGTCAGAGAGATCTTTTAAAACGGCCTCCTCTCTTTTGTGCCTAGAAACTTATTTTATCTTAAGGCAGCCTACACAACGATGAATCAGTCCATTTATTCATATGCCCCTCTCCCTCTCTCTCTCTCTTTCCTTCTTTCTTTTTTGAACATCAAATTTCAATAATTGCTCGTCGACGGTCCCGGGCTCACGCGCAGCCCTTGACACGCGCTCCCGGGAGACGCCGCGTTTAAATCCGTTTTTCTACAACCGAGTGACATTGTCAGATCCTGGCTTTAATTAACCCGATAATAAGACGAACAAGACTTGCATTCAGGGCCGTTGTTGGCCCGTCTTGTTTGCCTCCTGCGTGAATTCTTGAGGTTTTTTTTCTTTTCTTTTTTTTATCTACAACTCGCCTGTACAATGGGATCAGGAGATTTCACGCTTCACTTTTAGAAATAGACGGTCACCAACACCAAACCGAAGATTTGTTGGACAGCAAAACATTTGTACAGTGCAGCAGCAGCAGCTCTCACCACTCGTCCAGCCCACACTATTAAAAATCAAAGGTCTTGCTTCTGATGGTACTAAGAACAAAACATTGATTGGCATAGAAGTTTTCTATCAAACTTTTAAAAATGTTTTTCACACTCTTACATGTAATTTACACGTAAAGCTTTAAAAGACTTAAACTGAAAGGTTTTTCAAGAGTTTGAGTACCGCTCAACCATTAGTTGGACCATTTTAGAATGCCTAGGCCTACTTGGGCCTCTACGATCAACAGTGTCCGGTTCAATATCCACAGCTTTATTCAAACTTTTCCCAGGAGATGATGGGCTGGGTTGAGACCACCCCCCTCCCCCCATACCCCCCAAAAAATCCCGTTGATGCTCAGCACTATGTAGATCTTCTTATTAGCCAGAGACGTTGTGATACCTGGCTATCGCCCACCCTATGTGGACCCCCGTCATCTCCAAACCTCCCAACGAGGATTGCTCAGGCAAGCACACATCCCTGACCCAATTAACAGCAGGTGTTCAGATGTCCCACCAAAGCAAGCAAACTAATCAAAAGCGCCCATGCAACACTGATGCCCACATTACCAACATTCACACACACACACACACACACACACACACACACACACGCACACACACACACACATATACGCGTGCACACACACACACACACACACACACACACAAGCACGCACACAAAAATCAAATTCATTTTTAATTAGGCTAGCAAATTAATAGGCGGCAGTAGAGGAGTTTAATTACTCAATTAACTTCACGCACGTTAATTTTTAACCATCTAAATTAAGTTGCACGTTATTCGATTTGATGATAATTATAGAATTAAATCCAAATTAATTGTTGCGAACGATGTACGAGATGCGCCGCCAATTAAAGATCCGCAGTCTGAAGCCGCCCCAAAAAAGCCTTTTGATTCGATTTGGAGCAGGCGAGAAACACTCCCAAAAAAAATTTTCTCCCCCCCCCCCCTTCCTCCTCCCTTCCTCCTCTTCTCTGATCCTGAAAAATTTCTCTCCCCCTTCTTAATCCCCACAATTAAAAGTTTCCTCCATCTAATTATCTGTAATTGTGCCGCTGTCAAAGTAGAATGGAGAAGTGAAGGCGATTGATTTGGACTTTTAATTCACTTCAGTTCTGATAGAAGAGAAAGTAATTCCCTTCAAATTACCTCATTCAATCCTGACACCCTAATGCCCTTCAAAATCTTTCTTTTTTTTTTTTTAACTCACCGCGTTTATGTATTAAAAAAAGGTGGTGGTGGTGGTGGTGGTGATGGTGGGGTGGGGGGATCTAAAATGAGTGCTGCCTCCTAATAATAATAACCAAACTTCCATTAGAATAATAATTTCATTTCAATTAAAACTGACTTATCACCTTTTGCTAAAACGTGCTTAATATGCCGAAAATTATCAATGCTTGAAGGAGCGCAAACTGGGGAGGCGAATTGTAATCAGCAAATCGGAGGTGCTCGTCTCTGCCGCGCGCCTCCGAAATAGAACTAATTTACTCAACTCCCGCGGGAAATCCGCTCAACAGATTAACATTTTCAAAATATAGTAATGATATAATTTGAGAAATGGTGACGCCAATTTGTGAGAAGCCTTTTGTGCGGAATCATTTGCATTTTCTCTCTCTCTCCCTCTCTCTCTCTCTCTCACTGCTTTTTTTGCCCTGTTAATTACAGCTGTGCGGATGAAGGGTGCGCGCTTTGGACGCGTTGCTTATTATTCAACTTGAGCGTGTTAATGAAACACAACGGAGAGGAGAGAGGAGGAGAGTGTGTGTGTGTGCCCCCTCACTCAGAGGAAAAGAGGAGTAGAGGAGTGGAGGAGTGTTGGGGAATGTAGAGAAAGAGGGGGTGCGTGGAAGAAGGTGGAGAAAGTGTGCCAGTGTCTGCTGTGTTTATAGGGGGGTTAAGAAAAGTTCTTTTGACTGTGTGTGTGTGTGTGTTATCACTGTCATTGTGTGGATAAATATGTGTCACACAAGAAATGTATGGATATGACTGTGCATAGGTGTGTGTATGCGTGGCTGTGTGTATGTGTGTTATCAGTGTCACTGTGTGCATAAGTGTGTGTACACACAAGTAGTATATAGATATGACTGTGTGCATAGGCGTGAGCATTTGTGGCTGTGTGCGTGTGTGTATGTGTGTGTTATCACTGTCACTGTGTGCATAAGTGTGTGTCACACAAGGACTGCATGGATATGAGTGTGCATAGGTGTGAGCATCTGTGTGTGTGTGTGTGTGTGTGTGTGTGTGTGTATGTGTGTGTTGGACATTTACACCATCCACATGCCAGTCTCAGATTAACCTGCTCTGGTCCGGGTGTATGTTCTCTGTGTGAAGGCTGTAAGTGTTGATATGAGGTCGAGCAGGTACTCAATCTCTTCACCTTCCTATTAAAAGTCCCACCAACTTACACCCCACCAACACACACACACACACACGCACAGGCCTTCTTCGCTACATCCCTCATGCAGAGGGTCTTCTGGAAAGAGGGCCTATCAGCAGAGCCCACCCTGTCCGGAGAACACGTTCATAGCCGGCGGGACCAGGAGCTCTTAAATGTCGCTTTTGTGCAGAGAGCTGTCTGTCCGCTAATCTCTGCTCAGGTCGGGGTGCGGGGATGTGGAAGAGGGAGAGAGTGTTAACTATGATCCACAGCCAGGCCATCTGCTGCTGTAGACATTTCAAAACCCAGGAGATCTGCTTCTATCCACATCGTAAACGGGGAAAGATGTTTTAATTAAGAGAAATCAGGTTAACTTAGCGCTAATTAGCGAGCCGTCCTCTTAATGAATCACACGAGCTGATCTTTCTTCCTGAGCTAAATTGAGACGCGTTTCACTTTTCGTGTACTGGCGCTTACATCATCAGCAAAGTGTTGCTCCAGACCTGACCGCTTATTAGACCTGTACAGTCGTTTAAAAAGGTGCTGTTTAATCTTCCAGACAGCTGACGGGCTGAATTAGCGCTCAGGAAGAGCGCCACTAAGTTGTTTGCGCCGTCAGCGCAAACGGTCACTTTCTCTGGACTTCAGCTTGAAGATGGGCGCCATCACGCGGCCATGTGCGTCTCTGCTCACTATCTCCCTAATCTTTTGAATTACTGTGGTTCCCACAAGCTGAGACAAGATCTGAACGGCTAGTCACTACTAATCGAGTAAACTAACAACTTTGGCCCCCCAAGACACCTTGTGGTTATGTCATCAGTATCAATCTCTGAAGGTCTGTCAGATCATGTATAACACGTTTACAGGTACTGTTCTGTTTAACCTTTTCATGTGTCGTTCACACAAAAACAGATGGTTATATATTTTAATGATGAAGTAAATCTATATCTATCTTTCTTTCTATCTATCTATCTCCCTACCTACCTATCTGTCTATGTAATTATCTATCTATCTGTCTGTCTGTCTATACACACACAAACACACACACACATACACATACACACACACACACAC
>JBBPCZ010000148.1:9645015-9657738 GCA_037974445.1 Brycinus macrolepidotus | reverse complement strand
ATAAGTAAACTATTACAAAAAAACTAACAAGTAACTATAACATAAATAAAGTAAAATAAAATAAAATAGTAATAGTGCAACGGAATAATAAGTAAACTATTACAAAAAACTAAATTAACGTGTAACTATAACAGAAATAATAAATAACAGATTATTAATGCCAGTGGTTATTAAAAAGTGACTTGGTGTTTGTGCCATGAAAATATGATGAATGCAATAAAATGACATCTTTCCTCCAAACTTCAGCTAATACTAAGAGTAATTTTTTAAATTATGTCCCATTGCATATAGGAGATAATATGCTTTTTTTGCGCATGTTGTGGATATTGCCAGTACTACTACTACATATTGTGATGCATGCCATGTATGGAGAAAATGTACTGAAGAACTGTGATGATATATTTTTTGCCACATCGCCCTGGTCTTGGTACCACGTGATATCACTGATTATTATAAAATGACTATTATATGGACATGATATATTTGGTGATTGTTACGCTTTACATTGTTGTGTTGGGTCATTGTTATCCTTTACCACGGATATATTGAAAGCAAAAGTACTTAACACAGAGTCTTTATCCAAAATCCTTGAAACCTCAGGGCAAAGCAGAACACATTTTTCATTCATGAACGTCACAGTTTCTTTTGTGTGTTGCTAGTGTGACGTCATATTTATTACTATTATTATTATTGTTGTTGTTGTTGTTGTTGTTGTTACTACTATGCTGTATCCAGCTAGGGTCCCATTGCTTTGTGTTTTCTAGAGGATGTGAAAATATCATTCTCTTAAAACACCTCAAAACCTAAATTCCATTACTTCAGTAATTTAACTCAGAGCCTCTCTTTGGACCACAGAGAGCCCAGGAGAGGCTCAGAACCAGCAATATTGCCATTCTATTGATTTATATGTTCATATGTGTAGTAGGATGAGCAGATTAAGCAATCAATCATCACCAGACTCCTTTACCTTTAAACGGCATTACAGCAGTGAACTACCGATAATATTGCTGTACATATCACTAAAATGGAGATACTTCCACTATCTTTCTGTCGAGACCTTGGGCTCAGATCTATCCTTATGATAATCTAGTGCTGGAATAATAGAAGCAATTTAATTCAGTGACAGTTTGGCTCCCCTGATGTTCTTAGCCAGACCCTCCTCGGCACCTTGCGGTGCAGATTCATGTCACTTCACTTGGCCAATTAGCTTACAGTGTTCTGTTTCTAAAAAAAGCAGTTGTAGGATTTTTTTTTTCACTTCATGGAATGGCCTGGAGGATCACAAAGGCAATCACAAAGTAGCAACAAAAGGAAAAAATACTTAAAATATTACTCTGATACAAAATTCAAATGAGCAAGTAACTGATGTAGCCTATAACATATGAATGTACATAATCACATAAAATCAAGCAATAGCACTACATCACAAGTAGGGTCTAGGAACTGTAGAGAATCTGTTTATTTCAAATACATAAAATGTTACACTGTTACACAGTACTCTGAGAACCTTGTCTGGCAGTAGTGGTTTTACAGAGATTACTGAATAAAGTATGGCGTACATTACATTATATTACACTACATTCATTTGGCAGATGCTTTTATCCAAAGCGACTTACAATTTGAGGAAACACTCAAATTTCAGGACAGTGTGAGAGCCACAGTGAGACAGTGTGAGAATAAGTTTTTCTTACACGTCTTGCTTTTTAAAGCAATGTGAAATATGCTAATAAAATGTATATAAAGAAAAAGCTATCCTTTCCACCACTGAGAGTCTATCTTCATATTCTCTCGGCCATATGTGTCTGAGGCTATGGAAACTGATCTTGGGAACAATCTTAGACTAATTACATGTTCCTCTGTGGTGCAATCTGTATCCAGGTTATAACGTTTAGGGATAAACTGACATACTGACCACAAAAAAAATTCAAACAAAAATGATCAAAAACATTTTGGTTTTTGACCAAAAGAGAAAAACACCTGAACATTTTGCCTGAAATAAGCGAAGATTAAATAGGCCTGCAAAAATGGCCTTGACATGAATTTTGTCAATTAAAGATGAATTATATTGGTTTTAATGTATTGATTGTATTGATCATTTATTATTTATCTATATAGTAATCTGTTAATTACATATTAGGTATAACTATTTAATTGATTAAGCATTATTAACACAGTGTGTTGTCAGTTCATAGTTTACTGATTAACTGCTGGTTATTACCTTGCTATTGAATAGCTAAGTGTTTTTACTTATATAAAGAAGTAGCACAATCCATTTAGTACTTAGATGTTAATTCCCTTAATTACCTGTTAATTAATGTACTGTTTTATCATTTTTCCTTCACTTTGTAGCCTTAAATGGAACACACTCTTTGTGTCACACTCCACTTTCCTTCACTTCCACATATTCAGGTGCCTCGCTATAGTCAGAGTTGCCTTTTTCAAAATGACTCTTTACTTCCTATCACTTTACTTCCCGAGACACAGAGAGCAGAAATGAGTGGTGAAGTAATAAAAGTAAGGAGTAAAAGCAGCTCTAAATGTGTGGAAGTGAAGGAAAGTAGCCAGTAGAGCTCTAAAGACTGCATAGTGGAGGAAAAATGAACAAATAAATCAGAGTATGAATTTATGACATAATTAACAAGAATAACACACAAGCATTAGTTGGATCTCATTTTTCTTCTTTACAGTGCTGTAAAAATTATTTGCCCCTTCTGTTTTTATACAGAATATGAGACAAGGAGAACATGGAGAAACACAAAATACAGTTTTTTTAACCATTTTATTTAATTATGTAAAATATTTAGCAAACCTGTGTTACCCAGTTAAAAAGTAGTTATCCCTTAAATGTGTTGTGTCATCTTCACCAGCAACCACTGCTAGCAAAACACTTCCTGTAGCTGGAGATCGGTCTTTCACATCAGCCTTCTTTGCAGAATGCCTTCAGACACACTGAAGGGCTTTCAAGCCCCTCTGTATAAAGCACTGCCTCAGCATCTCAATGAAGTCCAACCTTAATTTTGTTTAGATGTGGACTTGCTCCCTTGCTTTGGATAGTCATCTTGTTGCTTAACCCAATTGTACTTGAGTTTCTGGATTGACGACTAGACATGCTCCTTCCTTTTTCTGGTAGAGAGCGGAATTCTTTGTTTTTTCAGTTATGGTAGGCCCCAAAAAGGCAACAAAGCATCCGTACACTATCATTCTACCACTACTGGTCTCATGTTTTTATTGTGGAATGCTGTGTTAGCTTTGTGCCATATGTAAGCGCTGCCCCCTTTTTAAAAAAACTCCACTTTTAAGTCATCAGTCCACATAACATTATTCCAAAAGGCTTGGTAGTTACCAGAGTGTTTTCTTGCAAATGTGACATGAACCTTTATGCTCCTCTAGGTTAGCAGTGGTTTTCGCCTTGTAACTCTCCTATGAATACCCAATGTTTTTCCCCAGTCTTTTTCTTGTTGTAGAATCATGACCACTGACCTAATCTGAGGAGACAGAGGCCTGTTCATCTAAATTATTGACTTGATTCTGTGCTTCAGATTGCTGTCTTGCTGCATAAAGCAACGGCACTTGAGCCTCAACAAGGCCAGCAGTAATCAAGCCTGGGTTTGTCTTATTGACTCAGTTACTTGGTTAAATGAGTAACTACAGCTAATTACTGTTTTCACACAAAGCCAGTTGCTGTTGAAAACATTTTTTTCCTTCAATAAGTTAAAGAATCATTTAAAACTTTTTTTAAGGTTACTCATTAATGTTGTTCATTAAGGATCAAGAGGGGATTCGGTGCCCAATGATTTATTCACTACAGGTTTGAGAAAACCACTCAGTATGCACAATACAGCAAAGCAACAGAAGCAGAAAGAGAGTCAGAGATTAAGAAATAACTCAGAAATAATGGAAATTCATTAAATTGGATGAACAGCTATTCTCACATGTTGTAGCTTGCATAATGTTATCATCATGTTCCGAATTTCAGTTTCAGTTTTGACCAAAATGTACATTTCAGAGCATCACTAATACTCTTACACAACTTCAGGGCATCAATATTGGCTTAAGTTGTTTGGGGATTGTTTAAATTGTTAGTGGTCGAATTAGTTAAAGGTCATTCACATAAATGAACATACACCTCCAAAAAACCTCCAAAAAAAAAGCCTGCATAAACTCGACTGACTAGTGTTTACAGTTCAGCCCTACTGATCACAAAGCATGCAATTAAAGTGATTTAACTAGATGGTCGTTTAAAGACAGCATGATGAATCCCATGGAAATATCTCCAGAAACGTCCAGAAAAAAAAAATTATGATATGAAATTAAGATTTAGTGAGTTTCATTATTTCAATAAACAAGAAGATTTAAAATGTCAGAGACACATAGCAAGAATGGACAAAAACATCTAAAATCCTAGCATAATTTTAATTGTCAGCTTTTGAGTACAACCTTGATAGTGGCCATTATTTTGGTTTATCATGCCCCTTTCAAATCAGCGATGCTCCATGTTTATTATCACAGCCATTATGAAACCAATGCATTTTAACAATGATGTAACAGAAATGCATTAACTTTGGAAGGCTAAGTAGGGTACTCTCAATAAAGTGGTTTGCTTCCATGATTTGGGTCATTTAACAATTATGTCAGACCTCAGCAAGATAATTAAGTGTAATTATCCTGATATGTATGGGGGCTGCTGTTTCAGCTTTTGCGCTTGGTTGTGTCACTGAAGATGTTCTACCCTATTAGCATGTCATACTCGAACACTGTAAGAGTGGTAATTCTATTCAGTACCTTGTCGTCTTTGTGTTTTGTCATGTATTCTACACTGAACCTTATGTTTAACACTTTCAAAGGACCACCAGCAGATAATTTAAAGTAGTTATAGCCAAGCCTATTTGTTTTGCACAGCTTGCTGGCTATTTGATAAGGCATTTACTCCAGATCATGCTGGGAATACTCTTTCATCTGTGCCTGGCTTATCCCACTCATAGGTGATGATGACAGGTGTAGAAAGGGGTCACTAGGACCACAGGTTCACGTCTGGTTGTGGCAGTTGTTGCTGAGGGGAAGCTGTGACACCCAGGTGGGGTTTAGTTAAAGGTGACGTTTCCCTCTGGACAGAACGTGGATTCAGGCCTGCTTGGATATGTGCAGTTATTCCTCACAGTGACAGAAGTGCACCCATGCCACTGCCCTCTGTCTGAGGAGTTCTCAATCACAGCGTCAGCGAGGCATACGCAGGTAAACACAAACAGTTTGCAGAGGAGCAGCCAAGGTGTGTAGTCACTGCCACTGCTTTCCTGACAGTGAAAAGAAAAGCTGCTGTCACTGTCTTCAACCGAATTGGTTTTCAGGCCAATCATTTGTGAAGAGAACAGATTTCTGCGTTGATTATTATGCTTATGTAATTTTTGGTTCTGAACGTGAAAAAATCAGACTTTGAGAAAAACAGTTTTAAGAATGAACTTACCCAGTGAGATTTCAGATGACACGTACTATATGTGTGAATGTTGTCAGTAGTACAAATGACCACATATATCATGGGAACACTACAGAGCTTTACAGAGAGCTTTTTTTTTAAATTGTCAAATCTTATCAAAACTGTTTTTCTACAGTCAAGACAAACTGATTTTGTTGACAATTTGTTCAATCATTGCAGCTCCACAAAAACATCCAGAGTGAAGGTCATCCCCCCCCCCTTTGTTTTCAAATCCATAGTTTCAGCTCCTGTATAGCACCCTGTGGATGCTATGAGTAACTCTGGAAACAGAGACCTTTTCTTTCCGTGACCTGTAGGCTCTTCTTGACATTGCTACATTATTCAGCCAGGGAGAATTTGCACAGTATTGACCACTGTGCTGTTTGAAGAGGGCCTCCATTTCCCCTGGCTTAATGAGGGGGATGGCAGGGGCCAGTGTACAGAGGCTCACTCCAACACGCTGCTCTGTTGTTCTGCCCATGATGAGGCCACGGCTCTCCAGAGGGAAACAATGTGTGGGCAGCCTGTTTTGTCCACTTTCACGTCAGCAATATTAATATTTTACACCATCCTCGCTGAGCATTCTCATCCAGGGCTTGGAGATAATTGTGGTCTACCTTTTTATTCTTCATTAATCACATCTTTAGTCCTCCAACAAAACATGTTTTCATTGTTGGACAACAAATGGCGATGTCTATGTCTCTTTTCTCTTTTGCTTCTAGGGACTTCAGTTCTCCCCATAAGGGAGCAACCTTGCAAAAATGCATGATACACTTACACTGACGACACTCTCTGCAAAATTTGGACCAATGCAGACGGAGTCAAATGCTAATGCACTCCAGTCAGCATGTGCAGCCTCGATACGCATTCCCGGGTCCACTTATGCTATCACTGACGCATGTGTTTCAGCCTGAATGAGTGTGTAGAGGCTTGTTTGACTGTGTTGACAGTAGGATTTAAATAACCACTCTATCCATGAGACGTGACTCACCCGTGAATAAAGCCATAAAAAACGTCATCGTTCTTCATTTTGAACCCATCGTGTTATGATGTTATCCTGTGATAAATAAACGAATGAATAAATAAATAAATGAAACAGTCTTTCACGTTACTAAGTGTTAGTAAAGTTACTAAATAGCACAGGCTGCAGAAGTAAACTTTTCCTCTTCAGAACAGCGTAACCTGCAGATAACACCTTTTTTTCTGATGGAAAGATAATAAGAGCAGCTGACTGTTTCTCTTTGGCAACAAGAGCAACAGTACAAGGCCATTAGAACAATGTGTGATTTAATGAGACATATTTTCATGCATCATTCAGCCCTGAAATGAATTTAAAAAAAAAAAAGAAAAAAAGATCTGATTTTATCAGCTGTGTTAAAGATGACAGGTGATAATCCAAGCATGGCAGTGGTGAAGAGTCAGACTGATACGGCCTGACTGATCAGTTGTGTCGTTATGTAATCACTCTGGACGCAGATTAATATGTTGCTGTCATGGGGCAAATTAGGAGAGATTCTTTGCAAATTATATAATAGGATCCATCAAAGGCTAAATATAAGGTAGCATAGCGTGTTGGTCTCTGCTCTCATCTGCCATCTGTCCTGAACAGCCCAGAGCCACAGACAAGCTACACAACTAAGCCAGTCAATTCCCACCCCAAGGTAAGGCAGCGTAATTGGTCTGTAAGGGACAGTGGTTTTCCACGAAGCCAAAATAATACAGTTGAGGCCTTTGCTATGACAGCTGGTGTCTAACCTATGAAGGCAAAAGCATAATGTCACATAGTTGGACTGTGTGTGTTTGACACACTGGAATTTTTTTTATGAAATTTCCTTGATTCAAATATGTATATGGTTTCTATATTAATAAACTAGTGAGATCTAGTTTTGCTGGACCACCATCATCTGCATAACATTTACCATGCAAGTATCTATTATGTGCATATCTGCCATAGTACTACCAATAATACTATTACTGCTACTAATCATAATAATAATATTAATAATAACTAGTAGTTGTAGCCATGGTAGTAATAGTAATAGCAGCAATAATAATAATCGTTTAATGGGGGTTTCTGAAGCCTATTCTAGTGGTCATAGTGCAAATGGCAGAGCAACACTCTGTCCTTCACAGAGCAAACACACAGAGACAGGCACATTCACACACACTCACACATGGGGCAGTTTAGCATATTCAAATCAGCTGACGTCTTTGAACTATAAAGAAAAACAGTGCCCCCAGCAGGAAACCCACTCAGATGCTTGGAGAACATACAAACTCCACACAGAAAGGACCCTCAGCTGCCGCAGCCAGGAATTAAACCCAGAATCTTCTTGCTGTGTACCCACTGCGTCACTGTTCTGCCCTACAATACTTACTATATTTGTATTATTATTTACCATTAATAGTAATACTAATACCAGTCATAGGTATACATACATAACATGGTTGTCAAGTAAATCAAGTTTCCTTCAATTAAACCGCAGAATTAGTGTGATAGCAGTGCTATTTCTGTCTGAAGTTATCCACTAGGCTATTCACAGCTTGTCTTTTAAACCATAAATAAATCTGCCTTCTTTGATCAAAAGGTTTGTTTTATTTTTGACTCGTTTTTTTAAATCCAATGCACTTTATTTCATAAGTGAATCCAGGAACAAATGTAGCTAGCTCTGTATTTGCACTGGCCTGGAACAGGGCCTGAGTGTAGTCCTTGGTCTAGCCAAAGTTCCTCCTGTGAACATGAAAACCTGTCCACCTCACTAACCTTCTTGATGAAATTAAAAATGAGATTACAGACGTTCTGGCACTCTGAGACAATGCTGCCTGCATGATGGTCCTTTCAAGAATTTCTAATAAAGAGCCTCGCAGAAGCTCTGAGGTCATTGCACAGGGGAAAAGGTGCTAGTACAGTGAAAGGATACCAGTGTCATAACCATGGCAACCAATTCTGCTGGGAGGTTTTCTGAAGTACGTGTAAACAGGTGGAACAAAGAGAAAAAAGCCTATGCAAAAGTTCCACATCCCATACATATCCAAAGAACCATAGATCTTCAGGTATCAAGATACAGGCATACAATAAGGTCAAAGGTTCTTGGTCTCTTCACACTGCTGTGGTGAAACTAATTGTTATTCAGGGATGCTGCTGACAGTGAATGTGACCTTCTGGCCTTTCAGTGATTTATGCCCCTGGGTCTATTAAGAAGACACGGAAAACTGACTGGCAGAGGATAGCAGAGGATCTTCGATTGCAACAGCTGACACTCAGGATGCTGCTGGAGGTGATGAAAAGCATCCCTGGCCTGTGAACTCAGGGAACCATTTCCACAGACGCAGATGGTGTGACAAGTGCACTGCGTATGTATTTGAGAAGTGTGATGTGATGCCCTTCTCCACATTGAGTGCTTCCAGCATTTTGACATAGAGTGAAATCTGGCCGATGAGCTGTGGTCTACTGTTCACTCGGATGTGTCAAACTGTTTTATAAGACTTTTTTTTTTTTTCGCTTGAAGTAACTTACCTGCTTCTGACAATGAAGTCAGTCACGGTCTGATCTGTCTATCTTTTC
The DNA here is from genome assembly GCA_037974445.1 of Brycinus macrolepidotus. Lineage (NCBI taxonomy): Eukaryota > Metazoa > Chordata > Actinopteri > Characiformes > Alestidae > Brycinus > Brycinus macrolepidotus. The sequence continues at coordinate 9,648,703 of JBBPCZ010000148.1, read as the reverse complement.
ATGATGTAAATGGCATGCCACTTTTTATTATAAAAGAAAAAACATATAAATTAAATATAAAACTATTGACTATACTTCGGGTGTGAGAGTCTATCTGCTATGGAATTTTTCTGATATTTTATAAGCTAACATAACATATCCACCACTTTAAGAGAAAAAACATCTATTCACTTTTATTATGTCATTTTATAATATTTTATGATGTAATATTATTGATAATGCACAGTGTTATTATAACGTGTTATTATAGTTTAATTTTTATGATCTCATTCTTAAATGTTGCAAATGTTACTTTATGTTAAGATTTGAAATGTGTAAATAGGTCTAATTAAAGAATTTCTTTGAATGACTATGCTTCCCACCGGTCACTATTGTATATAAAATCTAATCTTTCACTAATTTAACCAACACAAAATCAAAAAGGGCATAAAGTGTATGTGTAAAGATGTGTAAGGAGTAAAATGCATATACTCAACTTGCAAGGACAAATTTGACAGCGTTAATAGCGGATTAAAGGTTCTAAAATGCTGTCCAGTAAAATGAGCCATCACATTGACTTTTCTGGATTATCTGTCAGGGTTTTTGTCTTGTTGGCAGGCATAGGATGTCCTGTATTTAAAGTAGTAAAATAGAAAAAGATCAATTGCCGGTCTATCATTTCATGCTGTTGTTAACAGCAGTGGGGTAGCATCTGCCCGGATGAGCTCAGGTGTATAATAGGATACACAGCAAGGACTTTCACATCATCTTCTCTCTCTGACACAAGCAGACAGCCTAGTTTTCACATTCTTTATTGTCTACAGCAGAGAAACAGGTTTGAGGAGTCTGTGCAACGTCAGGCTCAGATCATATTCTAAAGGATGGCAATTCAGCTACACTGATTTTGGAACATTATAGAGTCATTAAAATCACTAGTAACAATACTCAGTAAAGTCTTTTTTCAAAAGCCTATTTTTGAATGTAAAGTGTGGTATATTGTTTTTATTGTCTGTATTCTATTGTCTGCCGCTCTTTGATGAATCAGGAAAATTATTTGTGATTCTCCTAAAATACCCTAGAAAAAATAGCATTAGGCGTAAAAGAAGATTATAGCTTTACAGCATTACAATTACAGCATTAGAGCATTAGCATTATAGCATTAGACTAAATGGAGAGCTGAGGCTTAAAGATAAAGTGATATTATTTTGTCTGAGCACAATATGTGACTGTACTGAGATCTCTACTAAAATCCAAGAGGAGAAACATTTACTGGGGTATTTTGCTCAAGAGAAATATCGGAGCAAAAACCTAAACAAAAGTGTCCTATGTCTTTCCATCTGATCCCACTGCTGTGTGGGGGAAACTACAGAGATACGAAAGAAATTATTTATTTATTTATTTATTTATTCATTCATCCACTCATTCATTCACTCATTCATTCATTCATTCATTCATTCATTTTTTTTAGTTTTTATTTCCCATTCTCATACTGACCACATTTTGTGTACATAGCATAGTGTATTTAGAACAGAATATTTACTGAAGAGTTTTATTTTGACTTTATTATATTCTATATTGTTCTTGTCTCTGTTTCCTCCAGCATCAATAGAGTTTTCGGATTCGGATTCGGATTTTTTAATTTGTCTTTCATATCGGTTTAGTTGAGGATTCTTAAAAAAAAAAAAAAAAAACTTTTGCATTAGGGACGCACCAATGCTGAATTTCAATGGCCAATTCTGATTTCTTCACCGACGAAATGGCTGACTGGCCAACCCAGAGCTCACACATGTAGGCAAACTAGGTGACCACCTTCAACGGCTCTTGAGGAAGGGCAGCAAATGTACTAAATCATTTTCTCCTGTGAGAAATTACATTACTGTACACTCTGTGAGTGATGAATGTGTCAGTCGTTGCTCAGACCGTAACGCTGGCCCACCCTCTACTAAAGCCTGCGTCTAAACACTGTTGGACCAATCGTTTAGAGTTTGAAACAGAAAGTAAAATTTTACGCTGAATACTTACACTGAAAGTACTAATATCACTTTTTATGCATGCATTGCTCTATGTCCAAAGTGACGGATCAGTTCAAACAGTGAGTTTTCACAGGGTTTATGTGGCTAAAAGCTGTAAAGTGCTGTATTTGGAAGCAGGTTATTAGAGTATTTATGCAGAGATTTGTTTGGACTGTTATATCTGTGTTTTGAATTTTTTATTGCAAATCTTGCTGGATTGAAGCTGGTGCGCTATATGTAGCACAGATATACATATAACTAGCCTGTTTAGCCTGGAGGGGTGGCTTTGGGGTGCAGCACAATTTTCTTTTGCCAAGAGTGGCACAATTTCATGCATTGGCCCTGGGTAAATGAGCACATAAAACACACAAGCACGTTTCAAGTGCTCGCTGTTAGCCAAAGGCTCAACTTGAATGAGATTCTTTGCTCTTTGATGGGCCAAACCCACATTTTATCAGTTGCCTATTTAGATAACCTGAATCAAGTAAGGTGCTACACTGAAAGTAAGAAAGTGATTATTTAGCACGATGAGTCATGCATAATTATGCTGCAACATCTTGGTACAGGCTGAGCAGCTCCTTTCAAATGCGCTTTTGTCGTAAAATTGCAACTAAAGATTAGGCCTATAATTAAAATATGTGAACCTGAACTTTTTAAAGAACCACGCAATATGACATTTCTATATCCATTAATACTTTACTTTTCCGTTCCCCTGTAAGTTTAACTGATCTTTTAAGCTGAATATAATACATTCCATTAAATCTAACCTGGACCCCAAACCAAAACTTAAAACTAATCCTAAACTTAACCTAATGCTGTTGATGTTTGTTAACTATCAACTATCAAAATACACTTTGACCAAGCTTTCCTAGAGTCATATATCCAAGCCAAGAACCATTTATGAATCAAGGAGTGTATGTAATCAGTTCCTCCAGACACATCTGTGTGTTCAGTGAATTACATCCACAACACTGAATTTACAGTATATTGATGTTGGGATGCTTCTATTGATATTGACTGCTTGTCCAAAGCATTTGAGACAGCACCCCTATTCTAGATGTTAGATTATTCACACTAGATGCAAGACATAGAATTGATCTATTAAATCTGCCCTCTATTATGGACATTCCACAAAGAAGCCCATTTCAAGACCACTTTATGCTCCAGCTGCTCCTTAAACACCTTTCATGTTTTTTTTTTCAAGGTTTTTTTCTCAGTCAAGCACACAAATCCCCATACACAGCATGGCCTTAATTCCCAGGCTGCACTCCCACTCACATGAATGCCATTGACTCAAAAAGCTATTGAAAATGAAGTCAACAGACGAAGTCATCTGAAGATGCCTGTTACAAGCACAGAGATGAATTCTCCTACCCAGCACAAGATGCAAACCCCAGATTCTATTAAATCATCCTGTGACTGTGGCCATTCTATGACTTATCTGACTTACCTACATATTAGTCTTACAAACGGTTTTTAAGATTAACTTTCACACATACTGCTGAAAGATTTTTTTCTGTTCTTCTGTTGTACACTCAAGAGGGTCATATCAGCCATCCACTATGCAGCTTTCTCATTCTGTTCATGATGGGACATTGTTAACCTTCAAGTTAATGGATAGCCTCTGTTTTCTTCCTGTTTTTTTCTAATACCTTTAACTGTATTGTGGTTTGACAAATAGATCTTTAGGTAGCGTT
>JBBPCZ010000148.1:9624491-9639734 GCA_037974445.1 Brycinus macrolepidotus | reverse complement strand
TTGGGATGAACTGGAATGGAGATTGCGAGCCAGGCCTTCTCGTCCAACATCAGTGCCTGACCTCATAAATGCTCTAGAGAATATATATATATAAATAACTTGAACCTTTACCTCGGCATTACAATTTTTTCATTAAAAAGTCTGAAACTAAACTGGTTTTTCATAATAGGTCTGAAACTAACTCTGACATTTTTGTGAATCAATTTGGATTTACCGGATAGTTTGTTAATAGTAATAGAAAGATAATAGATACTGTTGGACTATCAAATAAAGGGACCCAACAGTTTCATACCAAGTGCTAAAAAAGTAGTTAAGTGGTACAAAGCAAGAAAAATCTAACACGTTTTCACACAGTTTAATTTATTCCATATTCTAACAGCTCATCAGAATATTCTGATTGGTCCAATTAAACAATGGCTGAAGAACAACTCCCAATTAGGCTTGGTTAGAGACAAGTAAGACAGAGCCTTTTTCAAGCCTTTTTCAAGCTGTGATATATAGCAATTTGAATAATATATTATGCAATACACTATTAGCAAAAATGGTTCTATATAAGGACTTGTTACAATAGTGGAACTATTTTGGTCCTATATAGAACATCAAGGAAGAACCATATACAGAGGAAGGTTTGCCATGAGCAACATGTTGAAAACTCTGATTTGCAAATGTCCAAGGACCACTAATGTCAAGGAGAAAAAGCAAAGGAACAACTTCACTTGTTCAAATGGAAAAATGAACAGTTATCTTACACACTCTTCAGTGTACTGAGCCTGCTTTCATGTGAGTCTCTAGAGCCTTGCCATGGTTTATGATTTCGCTTTCAATTAACATGTTCTGTAGTTAGTTGTTGACATCAGCTGTTCAGTCTCCATAGCTCATGAGAACATTCTGATTTGTCTAATTAAAATTGTTTGAATCCCAATTGGATTTGATTGGAGAAAAGCAAGACTGATTTTTAAAGCTTTCTGCACTAAACATCCACATAACATCAACTATATGTAGTCGGTTGAATAATTTAATATTCATCAGGAGATTTACTAAATTAAATATTTTGGGGCTACACACAGGCCACAGACAGACATAAAACTGAGAACTGCACTAATGAACATAATGAAGCCTCATGTTAGGTACTTGTTCTTCCTCTGAGAAGCTTGATAAATATGGATCATCGTTTGATGGTCACTACTGACATACTGATGAAGCAAAGAAATGCCTCTGTTTGTACAAAAAAAAAATTGTACACATGAAAGACACCTGCGACCTGCACCATCCTGAACCTAACAAGCTGTTGCATGTATTCAGTGTTTCATTATAACAGCTTATGAGTAAAGACTCTATGTATATCTCTAAAGCTTCCCCAGGTTACTGTTTTCTTTTTTCATTTTCCATGCAATGCAGTCGCTGCTTGATGGAAACCGTCCATGCTAAACATCCACACAAACATCCAATATGTGTAGAAATTTGAATGATTTCAGGTTCAGTCGGGTATTTATTGGTTAAAATTTTGCAAGTGAGTCCAGGCAGTTCTGTGGACATGACAGTTTAGTCAGAAACGGCAACATCTTGGATGTGTTGTTTCTGGACAGATTCCAGTCATTAATCATGCAAGGACCATGCTTATGCATTTAATCATCCAGGTCTGAGAGATGTTTAAAAATCATAAATCATGACAGTCAATTCCTGATGCTGTAGAATAACCTTTCAGTGGATGGTTCTTTAAAGAATCGTATTTTTTGTAAATGAGATGAAGAATCTCCTCATAATGTAAAGGTTAAAGTCTAGAACCATAGTAGAAAGAGTTGCATTTGAAATCTTTTTGGTGCGCCTCGTGTGTGGGATCAAGAGCAAAACACACTGCACCTTTATTCTGTGTCTTCTTTGCTTCTGCAGTGATGTGTGAACATCGAGCAGAATGTGGAGGAGGAGCTTCTATATGAGAGAGAGAGAGAGAGGGAGAGAGAGAGGGAGAGAGAGAGAGGGAGAGAGAGAGAGGGAGAGAGAGAGAGGGAGCTAGTGGAAGAGGGAACAGCTCACACACAGAAACAGAATAGCAAGGAGAGAAGACAGAAGGAGAGGCTGAGTGTGAGATTCTCTGCATTTTTAAGAGTGGAATACAAGACATCAGCATGACAATGAGGCCAACCAAAGGATCATTAGTTATGGTGCATCCCAGTGACTGAGTAAGTAAAGGATGCTGATGCAAATTCACTCCTTCTGATTCTGATGCATGCACACTGGAACGTACATTTAGACGTTGCCACTCATCTCAGGCTTAAAAGGGGAGGCTAGATCAGGACAGCTGCTCTGAAGCTCTTTTTGATGTTATACCCTTTTTTCACTTTCTCCAGCAAACGTTGATAAGGTCCTAGTTCTGAGGTGTTTCGCTCACCACCATCGACAGCCTTTCTTTCATTTGTTGATGTTTCTCTCTTGAAATGTAAATGCACGTATACCATACATGATAGTAGGACCCATATTCCTCAAACGAAAATGCTGCTACTGAGCCTTTCCTAACTAAAAGCAGTTGCACAAATTCCATTATGCCTTTAAGATTTTCATAAGCCAGAGAGCAATACAGAGGCAGAAGTAGGGACTAAAACCATGAAAGCATGAAATTTTATTATCAGATTATTATGGAAAGAAGCTGTTGTCTGGAACTTCATGGAAAACCTCCCCTGGGGTCCCGTCAAGTGGCAGAGTAGAACCACTGTTTCTGTCTCTGTGGTTCATCAGGGGCATCAGCCAGCCCTCTCTCTGACAGATGCTGGCTCATGCCGAAAGCAGCCAGCCCCAGGCAAGTCCGTGAGGAGGAATTAAAGACGTGTCATGAGTGTTTTCTCTGGGGCCAGCAGTAAAGAGACTGCTTTGCGTTTACTCTAACAGATGCTGGCAAATAGAGAGAGTGATGGATGTGAGGAATCCAGGCCAGAAGGCTGAACATAAGCCATACCCAGAGGTGCCAAAAGTCACAGTGGCAGTGTGTTTTTCCTTTTTCAGCATTGTTTCAGTGACAAGGTTTCGTGTAAACTGCTTTTAACACAGCTATCTCAAGATGCAATTACAGTCAGGCTAAACTGAACTGCCAGCAGGGAACCTGCACTAAGCATCTAATGACTTGGTTCAGTCATGTGGCTGAAACGACTTTTACATCTGCGTTCACCGTTGTATGTGAACGTAGATGTGTAATGTGGAGAGGAGGAGGTTCTAGAGGCTTGTTAGCCATCACCTCGCCTGAGGGCAATGCACACATAAACACAACAGCACCTGCTTGAGTGTGAGGGGGAGACTTTTCTCTCTGTCTCTCTCTCTCTCTCTCTCTCTCTCCCTTTCTCTCTCTCTCTCTCTCTCCCCCTTTCTCTCTCTCTCCCTCTCTCTCTCTCTCCCTCTCTCCCTTTCTCTCTCTCTCTCTCTCTCCCTCTCTCCCTTTCTCTCTCTCTCCCTCTCTATCTCTCTTTCTCTCTCTCTCTACTTCTTCTAATCTCTGTCTCCTTTTTCTTCCTCCTACTCTCATCTCTTTCTCACCTCCACCTCCCTCGCCAGTGCACTCCAAATACACAAAATTCTGCGCAATCCCCTCTCATGTGATGCAGAATGCTCTCGTGACAAAGATAGTCTGACTCTGCCCTGTTTACTTCTCACCTTGCTGAAACTCAGTGTTGTAGCACTGCACCAGCGTTCAGCTTCTGATGCAGCTGGAACGTCAGTGATGAATCATTTGAGATAAACTGTCAAGCAGAAATCAAGAGTAAATCAAGAACAGTGCCTTCTGTGGCTCCTGTGTGGGCGTTATGGGTCACGTGTTTATGTCATATCCTTCTGACGTTTTTAAAAAGCGATAAACGATATACTGGACTGGTACATTTCATAACCGCTTTCACTGTTTACTGCAGCGGCTCCAAGCACGTTTTTCTATTGCAACAGGGTGCAACGCAATTCATTTATTAATACCATTCCCTTTGAAAACCCTTGAAAGTGCTCTAGCTCCCATGCTTTCTAAATCTTCCCTTTGTAGGAGACTTGAGTATTTCTGACCAGGTTTGTCATTATTCTTCCATAAAAGATTCTCTCTCTTGGGTGCTGTGAGACTGCTTGTTTTTTTAATCAAAAGACTGCTAAAGTGTGGCTCTGCCGCCCTCCCAGATCCATTTGGAATTCATGCTTTACACCTCAGACATTCTGCTGTTATGAACAAAATATACAGTGGATGGAAAACTGCCATAAAATACAGAGGAGCAGCTTGTTCACCTGAAATGTACACTCATCCATGACAGAGATTTAAAATGAAGCAGGGACTGTCTCTTTTTTTCACAGCTTGCTCGATTTCTGAGGGTGAAGGAAATGTTGGACTTGTGAACAGCACTCCTGCCTTTAAAGCACTGGTATGATCATCCTTGTCTTTCACACACCTAATTCCCAGACCACTGCACTGAACCATGCACAGTTCTCATCTCTTCTAATTGCCCTTTTAAAATCCATTCAGTTATGGGTAATAATCTCTTATGAGTTACGAGTACACTTATGCTTATCAAAGCCTACAAGCTAATCTGATCCCTCAGTGATTCTCTCAAAACCCCGAGTGGTGTCACATCTGAAACCTTTTATCCCGCCATGCTTTGTAGTTGCATTCACTTTTATGTTTCATTCTGAACAGAACATTACTAGCCTTTGAGTCAGGCCTAATGAAGTTTGTCGCATTCCGTCTTGATCATCTCTATCATTCATCATCATTTCCAGACAATCTCCCTTTTTAATCAGTTTTGTTCTTGTTGATGGTATTCAAGCGTGTATAAATGTGTGACACCAAGTTGTGTTGTTTTAATACAAGGACTTTACTTGATAAGTGTTTGGTGAATTCAACTTTCTTGAAGAAAACTTCCCCATTGGCTCCTGACATTATCTATTTCCATACTGATCTACTCATGTGTTCTTTACTCCCCTGGTCTACCCTCCCTTAAGACTGACCCTTCTTGGTCAATCACTTAGCATCACTGTTCTTGACTGTAAGAGACAGTTACCCTGTAGACTAGTATTGAGTTCACTTTTTCAAAACTCTTCACACAGCCATCACAGTTACCAACATTCAGCTCAGCAAAGCAATTCATTTCATGTTCAAAATGCAATAAACGTACCCCAGCACTTCAAACGAGGTTCAAAATGTGCTAATTCTACCAGAACACTAACAATAGTTCCCTTTCATCATGAACATTCAGAATACAAAGCCCTGAAAAATACCAACATCCACCAGAATTCAATTATTAATCAGGTAATACATTTCATTATTAGAATACATTTCATTATTACCTGTTCACTGTACAGAATGTTCTACAGTATATGATTCAGAAACGAGGGGGTATGCTTTTTTGCCGTAGAATGATTCTAAAATACACAAAAATGGCAGTAACTCCAGAAAGGTGATATGTAAAAATCTACATATAAACTACATACATACAGACATACAGTTTGATAAAGACATAGCATTGATGATGTAAAGCCACGTTAAAGTAATCAACCCTGTCTTCTACATGTGACCATCAGTTCCCGTCCGCATTGCTCTTCTTGTCTATAACACTATGTCCAATCCATTCCTGCCTGTCTTCTGCAGATATGTCCAGGCACACACCATAATGTGGGAGGACAAGGGTTTTTTTTTTCTAAAATGTCCCCTTTTGTAAATATATATCATTTTGAAGGCTGAATTCACACATTTTGAAAAATACAGGTTAATGAATGCATTTTATGCCAAAGCAATAAAAACTGACCCATAGTTTAGTCCACACACACTGCTGCTTACTGTGCAATGAGTTTTGAAAAAGGGAACTCAGTACAGAGGAATGAGTAAAACCAATCACAAAAACTTTAGCTTGTGTTGCTCCATTATCTTTCATTAGTTGGAAAGAAACACAGTCAAATGTTGCAGTTATATGTAAAAATGATCAGTCCATTTAGTTCTTCTCAGTGTTCTTGTCTTTATTTATTTGAATGAATTTTACTCAGTCAAGTATTTTAGATGGTACTTGCATCTAAAATAACAATTGACATAGCATGTGTGACTAAACATTCCAATTTTTAGAGGGCTTTGATATCTTCACTTTAACTGGTCTTTCATGCCATGTCATCAAAGACAGCAAGATCAAACAATTTGAAATTTATGTAAATATGCCAACTCAGTATTAAAGTCACTCTACCAGTGCTGCTCAAATGTTCCATTTACACCTTTTCCATTCAAGTTATTTGAAATAAGAGAAGCCATGAGTCACAGCTTTAAACAAGCTGCTGGGCATTCACATGGCTTGCAACAGAGATGGATGAAAACTATTGAACAGCATAATGCATGCGAAATGTAGCCCCCCAAGTCCCTAATAATGGATGACTTTTACAGGCACACAATGTCTGAACACGAGGACATGACCAAAGCCATGGGCCACTGGAACTCCTCTGAGAGCTACCAGTTGAACCCAGCCAGCGTCATCGTGTCCGTGGTGTTCTCTCTCATTTTCCTGCTGGGCACTGTGGGGAACAGTCTGGTGCTGGCCGTGCTACTGCGCAGCGGCCAAGTGGGCTACAACACCACCAACCTGTTCATCCTCAACCTCAGCGTCGCCGACTTCTTCTTCATCATCTTCTGCGTGCCTTTCCAAGCCACCATCTATTCACTGGAAGGCTGGGTGTTCGGCTCCTTCATGTGTAAGGTGGTGCACTTCTTCATTAACCTCACCATGTACGCCAGCAGCTTCACACTTGCCGCCGTTTCTGTCGACAGGTGCGTACTCCACTAAATCACACCATTTGCAAGAACGATAGCACCACAGATGTAATAAGTGCAAGGTCTTCACTTACTCCTCTCTCTAGCATGTGTGCTGGAAAATGTTACAATAAATGGACAGGATTATAAGCTTTCTTGCTATTTCTAAGTGAAAGAGCTACTGGGCTATGAATATCCAGTCAGAGTCCATTCACAGCAGGTTGCAGTTGTAGTCTTAATTAAAAGGATGTTTAAATAATTAACAATGTTATTTTTAACTGCTTCTTATGCTTTCTCTGTTTGTGCACATAAAAACATCTGGTGTTTTTCATCTTACCAGCTTTTTATTAGCCACTATTACAGCACAGTTATTTCGGGCCTCACAGTGTGATTGGCTGAGTGGTTGTCTATGAGTGCCAACTTCTCCCGACAATGGGATGCATCCCAAACTGCATACTATCACATTAAATAGCGCATTAAAAAGCACACCGCTATTGGTGTAAAGTCCATTTTGTAGTGCTGTTATGATTCTTCGACTGTAGTGAAACAGAGGCGTTGCACAAGCAGGAATTTACTTAATACAGTTTCTTTTTAATGAATAAATCACGGTGGGGCAAACACAAACACAGATTTAGTTCAGATTCAAACACAGTTCTTGGAGTAACCTTAGGCAATGTCCCTTGAAAGAAATGTCCAACCAACTGAGAGGATAATCCAGAAAGGGGTAAGTGTCCTTCTTTTCAGCTGGCTTGTGTAGATACTTGTACAAAGACAGAAGTGTAACTAACCAGAGGACACAAGGGTGAACGGATGCTGGACTCTGGGCGAGCTGGGGTCAAATAATACATGTAGATGAGGTTCAGGGGATTCTGATCAGGGACATGGAAAAAACAAAGTAAAAAAAAGGAAAAGGGTGACAGACTCAGTACTCCGCAGAATGCTAGGCCGGGGAGTGTGGCACGGATGAGCCGGCCGTAACAAATGCAGTACGTAAAGTATGAAAGTGTGTTGTTTGGGACGCAGCCCCACACTCTGGCTGAAGATCTGAAAGTGTTTTTCTGTCTTACATGCCTGTAACCTAGCAAAGGCAACCACAACAAAATTAATCACAAGTAAAAATATATAAAGAACTATAACAGCTGGTGGTCTGATGATTACGAAGTTGCCCCTATGATCAGAAGGTCATGGGTTTGAATCCCAGGACTGTCAGTGGCACCACTGAGGTAACCTTGAGCAAGGTACAGTCCCCACACACTGTTCCCCAGACGCTGGGTGCCCACTGCTTCACTCAGGTGAATGGGTTAAAGGCAGAGAACAATTCCGTGCTGTTCACGTGTGACAAATGGTCACTTTTTACTTCCTTACTTACTTATAACAAATAACATTTTGTTTTAACAGCAAGAGATACAACAGACCAGAACGTGATCGATGACTACAAAACCAATTGTAATCAAGAAACCTTGTTTGCCTCCATGTTAAAACACCTCCTTTGCCAGAATTTTGACAAATTGGTAATAACACCTTCTTAGGTGTACATATTGGAAGGCTTGCTGGTCTTTGCTGTTCAGTGGTGTTAATCCAGGAATGGATCCAAAGTAACTAAGCCATCAGGTTATGCTCAGATCTTAGAATAATAAGATGACCCTGAATGACAGTACTGTGTGGGGTAAGAATGTGTGCACCGCTTGATCTCCTCTCTGACTAAACTACAGAGCCATTACCCTCAATCTGAGTGTTTACTTTTGGAGTAGGGAAAATAATTTCACAGCTCCCCACATAGTAAAACATACAGTGGCAGCCGCTTTCGAAACCAAGAATCACCACTGGGAATTATCTCCCCAGTAGTAAAGATGAACAAAACACATTTATTTCTTTTCATCAAGGGATGCCTCTTGTAAAAGAAAAGTGTATTTTAGTGTACTTTTAAATAATGCATCTAATGTGAAAAAGAAATTCTTTAAACATTAATATTCTATACACACTTTAATATATACTAAATGTAATCGTTTGTAACACCTTATGATAACATATGCTATAAGTTAAATTGTAATTATGGTGTAACTGTAATTGAAAAGTTTAAATCCATTTAATTGTGGTTTTGAGTGCTTTCTCAAACAGCGTAAGAAGATTTAAACAAATAGTTTGTAGAAACAACACTTGGAAGAGTAAATATAATATTGGGTGTACTGATATTGGATATACTTCTGTGTTATTTTTTTTATATGCTATATATATATATATATATATATATATCTCCACCTGTCAAAGGGTAGGATATTTTAGGCAGCAACTGAACAGTCAGTTCTTGAAGTTGATTTGTTAGAAGCAGGAAAATGGGCAAGCCTAAGGATCTTAGCAACTTTGACAAGGGCCACACTCTGACAGCAAGACTTACTAAAAGTGTACCAGGTGTAGTCAAAGAAAGGACAACCGATGAACCTTCGATAAGGTAAAGGGCACCCAAGGTTCAAAACATGATTGTAATCTACAAAAAAATGTTATGAAGGCATAATAAGAAGGAGAAGGAAAGTGAAATGTCCTGAAAGTACCTCTCATACCATTTCTGTCTTGTTGGTTGGTACTCGTCATATAAATTTGATCCCGGAAATCTGAGGGAAATCCACAGGCACTTTATCCCACTTTGGCTTGTACAATCCTTGTATTTATTTTACTCCTCTGGTAAAATAAATACAGTTTGAAAACAGTGTACAATGCACTGAAATGCATTCATAACTGTTACATTAGTAGCACATTCATATTTTTAGCCTTTATTGCTACTGGAGGAATCTTCAGTATTTTCACCACTGGTAACTCCAGTAAAGCAAACAGGGTTACCACTCCCACTAAGATTTTGAAGAACATTCCCATCAGTTTTGTCAGCAGACAAAAACTATCAAGAACTGTTTAGGATACAACCACAGTCTCTTATCAGCAAACCCACTACTTGCTTTGAGAGGAAAGGTTTAGAGGCTACTTTTTACAAACCAAAACCTGACATTTTGAATGGGAGACAGAATAGACGTTACATGCTTTGGTCTACCTGCAAGCGATCCTCCAATGCAACTGGAAAAGTTGACTACATCGGAACTGTGTTACTTGCCTGATTTGTATTAAATTTGAAGCGCAAAGCCTTGACCCAAAAAGCATCAGAGAAGATCTTTTTTTTCTGGTGTATTTCCTGAAGTGTATTTCCTGAATATGTACTAACAGCATCATTTAACACTCACAGCTATATCAATATGTTCTTTCTGTAAAACACACACAGTAGTTTAGTATGCACAGTCATTGAAGTGGAGCTCTTGAATTACAGTGAAAATATACTTTCATTGAAGAAAAGAAAACTAATGTAGTTCTGGACTGCATACTTGTATGTATGATTTAAAAGGCATTGCTTTAAAATACATCTATCAATCTATAAATATATATAGTACAGTACACTGACAGTATAATTAAAATCAACAGCTTTAGAATATACTTTTGTTTAATAATTTAGTATGTTAAGAAATGTATTTATTTCCGTAAAGAATACTAAAATATAAATAAAATAAAATATAATATAAAATATACTGTATTATATATACATACATTTTAGAAAAATACAGAACAATATATTTCAGGTGTACAGAAACTAAAAAATTAGTTTCATGTATTTATTATATACTTCAAGTACACTATTGATGTACCAAAATATATTTCTCATTGATCCAAGGTTAAAACTGACATCGGCTGAACTCTGCCGATGAACTCTTATGTTAGATGCTGCCTCACTCTTCTTCTTTATTCTCTTCTTGCCATATATGGGAGAAAATCATCAGACAGTATTGACTTATCGCATGTACTTGGCGGAAACAAAGTAATGAAATAAATGTCTTGTTTTGCAGATATCTGGCCATTCGGTACCCCCTGCGCTCTAGAGAATTACGAACGCCCTGCAATGCCGTTGTTGCCATGGTAGTAATTTGGGGCCTATCTCTCATTTTCGCCAGCCCTTACTTGAGCTACTATGACCTTATTGATTTTGAGAACAGCAATGTGTGTGTTCCTGGCTGGGAGGAGCACAACCGCAAGGTGCTGGACACCTGCACCTTTGTGTTTGGCTATGTGATCCCCGTGCTCATCGTTAGCCTGTCCTACACACGCACCATCAAGTACCTGTGGACGGCCGTAGACCCTCTGGACGGCATGTCGGAGTCCAAGCGCGCTAAGCGCAAAGTCACCAAGATGATCATCATTGTGACAGTGCTCTTCTGTATTTGTTGGCTGCCCTACCACGTGGTCATCCTCTGCTACCTCTACGGAGACTTCCCCTTCAACCAGACCACCTATGCGTTCCGGCTGCTCTCGCACTGCATGGCCTACGCCAACTCCTGCCTCAACCCCATCGTCTACGCCCTGGTGTCCAAGCACTTCCGCAAGGGCTTCAAGAAGGTCTTCAGCTGCATCCTGAGCAAAAAGGGCCGCAACAAGGTGCATGTGGTGCATGTGGCCAACACCGTGCCCGGATTCGAAGGTGGCTCCACAGAGGTATCGCACATGAATGAAGAGAACGGCAGGCAGAATGAGCGTGAGATGGTCAACCGCCCACTTACCGAACCACAAGATGCAACAATGGACATATCATTACCTTTCCAGAATCAGCCATGAGCATGCAGAGCACAGCTAATGGTGCTATACAGAAAGCCTTACCGAACTGTAAAATAGACCGCAGCCACTGGACACACCTGTGGTCTCATATTGACCACTGTAGACAATGGTTACCTCAACTGATTTATTGAAGGACAAAAGAAAACAAATGGTGGAATTCGTTTGTTGTGTTTATTTTTAGGCTTTGTTTTAAGGATGTTTACGTACTTACATACTTACGAAATGTGTTGTCATTTCAAAGCTGCAAGTGTCTATTTTCACTGTACAAAAGGCCCGCCTTCAGAGCATGTTGCAATATACAATGTTTAATTAATGATTCGAATATCCTGTAGAATTTTGCTGCCAGTAATTTAAGTAATGCACTTTACAATCTTAAAACCTCTGTATTCGCATAATAATAATGTTGATTTCTCTTCTAACGTATTGCTTTTTGCTAAGACACTTGTAGTTTCCTCTCTTGCCTTTTGCCATATCTGTATTATTTCTATCTCTTGTGATCTTCTGATATAGGATATGCCAACAATTGCACTTCTGATTTTTGGGGTTTCCAACCAAGACTTACCCTGACTTTTCCAATGTTTCCAATATGAGCACATAGAAACAAATGGCCTCAATTAATAATTTAACAAATTCTAGAGGAAGCTTCACAAATTCTTATGGCTCTTGTAATGACTGCCCCACCTTTATGTCTTACTCTATTCCTATTCTGCAGTAAAACGTAAAATGTTGTGTTTGATATTTAAGATTTTGATGTTGGTGGATTTCAATAAAAGGCTCATTGTGTTGACGAATGGCTCCTTTCCCAGTTTAACAGTGTAACAGATTCACAGGACACTCTCAGAGTCCAAATGTCTTCAGGATGTGTCTGGTTTACTTAAAAGGGCTAAGACTAAGCTGCAAAGTGTCCAACTGTTCATTTTGCTTCACAGGAGCTGGTCTGGTAAGCTGCCATGCCATGAACATGTCTCCTGCTGGACTGTACTGGATCCAGTTCCAAGAGTTTAGCAGGTTATTTGATGATCTATGGCAAGTCTACATGCAGTCTGGCCACTTTGTGAGCATGTTGTGTCGGTGCACATCTATACAAGGCTTTTGTGAAAGTGTTAGTTGGTTGTTCTTTGGCTCTAGCGTCTAGACACCTTCTGTATGTCTCTGGAACACAATGTGATTCTGTCAAATTTCAGTTCAGTTGTATAATCTGCTACTTCGTGCAGCCAGATTTGCCGCTGTGTGGGCTGAAGTGAGGCGTACTGAATATTTCAGTATTACCCGACACCAGAGCTATGCTTATTTCTGTGTTTGTGAGGCAAGAGTTTGTTAGTAATGTAGTTTTCTGAAGAAAAAGCTTCATTAAAAGCCTTTAAGTCGATGTTCAAT
This sequence comes from Brycinus macrolepidotus, assembly GCA_037974445.1. Lineage (NCBI taxonomy): Eukaryota > Metazoa > Chordata > Actinopteri > Characiformes > Alestidae > Brycinus > Brycinus macrolepidotus. The sequence goes on along the minus strand of JBBPCZ010000148.1, from coordinate 9,626,971 downwards.
CAGTTATGAAACCACATTAGGACTCTGATTAGCACAGTGAACTAGTGCAGTTTGGCAGTTCCCTACTCAACCACACCCACTAAATCTGGCAACTAACAGATTAATTGAATCAGGTGTGTCTGAACAGGGTAATTGCCAAAATGTGATGGGCACTGGCCCTTCAGGACTGCAGTTGTACTGTACTGGGCAAGTCTTAGGCACTTGCAAAAATAAAATTAAAAAACTGTTTAAACAGGTAGTGAGTGTTTTTTCAAATTAATATTACTGTATATACTTTGATTGTTCTAGTATTTTTCACAAACTTCGCATCCAGCTTCTCTACAGCACACAAAAAGAAACTTTTTGTAAGAGTCAACAATCACTTCTGATGACTTAGGAAGACACGAAATATGTCCCAGAAATGTAAAAGAAGAGCTTTCTAGACAGCTGAATGATAATTTCACATTTTTAGATGTAAAATGTTACTCAACAAAAGTTCACTAAAGCTGGATGTGTTACTCCTGAGGATTCAGAGATAAAGATTCATATGCACATCCTATGCACATACTGTCAAGAATTTAAATCATTTTAATTTGCTGTTTTGCATATTAGGCTCGTCATCTAGCTTGGATCTCTGCAGTGGTTTTCTGAATCCTGAATCTAAATTAATTATCATACCCTTGCCAGAAATCTGCTATGTCTGCAGCAAGTCAGCATTATTTCAACATCGCACCCCCCTCACAACAAGGCTTCCCACTGTGTTCACTATTTTGATCATGGACTATCGGTGCTTCTGTGCTTATTATATCCGTATTATATAAATACTGTGCTCCCCTCAGGGAACTCGAGCTAAACTATCAGGAAAATTCAGAAAGCTCCACTTTTATCTTCAGTGAGGAGTGCATCTTTTATCATGCAAAAAAAAGCACTAATTAGGGATAAGTGTGTGCGCATGGGGGGTGGGGAGTAGGGGGGTAATTTTGAACCACTGGCTAATTTTGAACACTGATGGGTACTTAAAAATTTGAAAGCTTTTATTTTCAATTAAGCGTGTGCCGTCAATCCCAGGCATTCATGAATCATTTGTTTAGGTTTCGAGTGTTACGGTATTTGTATTTTCTATCAAACCAAACCTTCAGCACATCAAAGAGCGGCGCTCTCGGAATGTGATTAGACAATAAAGAGGAGGAGCGGTCAATAGTTCCTTGACTTTGCAGTAAGGAGACATTTAAATGCATACATTATTAATGGCTCTCTGGCTCTCCAGCATCATGAGTCATCTCACGCGCCTGAGCACGGACCCGTGGCAGACACCTCTGGAGATCCGCCACATCAGCATGTATCAAGGGCCCCTGTGGGACCAAGGGCTGTCAATCACCAAACGCTAATGCGTGTTTCTTATTGTCCGTTTCATTTGTGGTCTTTAATGTAGCAAAAAAGTCTCGCTTTGCTGAAACATAAAGGCTTTAGTGCTTTGGTGGGCACTCATCTGCACCAATTCTCATTTCTCCTTGTTCCAGCAAGTGGTACAGAATGGATCCTCTGTGCTGTAAACACAGTTCTGCAGGCTGCAGTTGCTGAATAGGTACTTGATTACAGATTCAAAAACCATTATAGCTACAGTATATTTGGAATACCTGAAACATTCAGGTTATGAGATAGTGAGACCTTTCTTGTTTACTAAATTGTCAGGTTCTTAAACCAGTGTTTTTCATTTTTTTCCACAATGATTTGCTTTTTTTACAGTTCCTCGTGAAATACTAAAATGATTCAACTGCAGATGTATTGAAATCATGTTTTTGTTTTCACGTCCATCCCCCAACCTTCACAAGCTCCCATGCATTGCAATCAAAGGCATAAACACATACCCATACACACCTAACCCCTATCTCTCTCTCTCTCTCTCTCTCTCTCTCTCTCTCTCGTTGTTTATTTTCCATATGAAAGATGTATGCGGACTAGAACAGCAAACAGAGTGGTGTTTATGCAGAAATTGAAGTCTCTCGTTTATACAGCCGAAACTGTTTGCACGGAAGCTGATGTATCAGAGTGGTAAGGAATGGTGTTGAATATGAATAAGAGAAGTGAGAGAAGTGTGCACATAAACCTCCTCTTGAGTCCCTACTTTTTTCTAGCTGTGGGGCCTTGCCTTCTCATCTGCATTTTTGAGAACAGGCTACTCCATAAGGAGCCATTTTAATAAAGAGAAAAGCTTGAAATGTTATCAGTGTTATCATCTGGTGTGGGAATTTAAAAATCACTTCATCGCAAACAATCAGCAAATCACAAGCAACAGAGGCTATATATATATATATATATATATATATATATGTAGACACTTCAAGGGCCCCTGTGGGACCAAGGGCTGTCAATCACCAAACGCTAATGCATGTTTCTCATTGTCCATCTCTCTTTCTCTCTCTCTCTCTCTCTCTCTCTCTCCATATATATATATATATATATATATATACCTGGGCGGCTCTAGGCTCGTGGCGGCCCTG
>JBBPCZ010000148.1:9602691-9614666 GCA_037974445.1 Brycinus macrolepidotus | reverse complement strand
TTTTCACACAGAAAAAAAACAAAAACAGTGCGGGGAAGGAAAAAAAAAAAAAAAAAAAAAAAAGCCATGATTCTAGTCCCTGGTACTTATCTGAAAGAACAGAGGGGATGAGACTGCAGAGCGTGAGCATGCTCATAAAGGCACTCAGTGATGTACTATATACAGTTAATTCATCCCAAGTGAGAGGAGCTCACTTGCAGGCTTTTCACAGTAATAATGACTCTCTTTACATCCCCGCTGAAAAAGCAAGAGCATGATGACAACTACAATGATGCAGAACCAAAAAAAAGAGGGGGGAAAAAAAAACAAAAAAAAAAACAAGGTTCCACTGTAGAGGAGTAGCCACTTTGTTCAAGCTGATGGACTAATACAGTTCTGATGGGATTAAAAGTTTAAAAAGATAACAGACCTCGAGGACAACAGTGAACGAAATGCAGACATGTCGGTTTGAAAGCATCTGCTAATGCAGGAAGACATGGTCCTCTTATGGGACATCTATAGCATTACAGCACCATTTAGAGCTCGCCTCTTCCCAGTGATGAACACTAAAACAAGAGTCGGCCCACATCAGTCCCAACACCCATTCTCCACAAAAACACACACACTGACCCCTCTGTGCAAGAGCTTCATTTTCTAATACAAAGGGGGTTGGGTATCACCCTGACAAACAGGACAACTAGGTGGAAATTATTACAAAAGAAATGTAAATGGAGAGCACATTTGTAATCCCTACGATATACTGCTCTTTGGTGTTCCATGACCTCTTAACAAGGTATTTCATATTACACTATAGTTACATTGTGTTGAAGAGAGAGAGAGAGAGAGAGAGAGAAAAAGAAAGCAATCCATTCCTGGCAGGCACCAAATCTAGCCGCTTTAAGCTTTAAAAAGGCTACAATTAGTTATTCGGTTCTCTTTTTTGTAATACATTAAGGTAAGTGTAAACATGATCTACATGATCTTTATATAGGCCAGTGGCACTCGGTGGACACAAGCACTCCACACATCCCTCACCTTTTTATCCATTAGACACACATTCACTTACGGAAGCAACCAATGATCCAACACACTCCCCCTCCCACCCACACGAACACAGTCTGATAGGAACCTGATGCAAGCACTTGGACAGCAACTAAAACACTGACATCCAAATCCCCCAAAAGCTGATTTTTGATACTAGCTGGTACATAAAACACAGCTCTGTTACAAAAAGGTCGCCTTCTGTTGTTTTTACTTTTTACATATCTAATGCCTCATTCAAGCTCTCGTGGGGTCCATCCACATGCTGTAAGATAGATGAAGATGGGATTATTGGTACATATTTCATTTTATGGACAGCAGCTGGAGGTAAGAAACCACAAGACACTAATCAAGTTTCACACAAAGCCACAGGTCAGACGCCACCTCTCTCATTCGACATAAAGGCATGAACATTCAAAGACATCCTTAGAAAGCTACCTTCCTGTCCTCTCTGAGATAAATGCATAACGCGGTGAAAGTGCAGCACAAGCCGGTGCCACTCTGAGTGGAGAACTGATAAGATTGCGTTTAAGGGTTAAAAAGCACTTGGTAGAGCATGGACTATGGTTCATAGTTTTCATCCGGCCACCTGCGCAAGAGAACCTCATGAAAACTGTGTTATAATTAAACTGGTTCTGTGCCACAGCTTTAAGATTAAACCAATAGCTTTTTTTCATTTAAATATTTAAATAGATATAAAACTTTTTTCTCTTTTTTTTTTTTTGTTGTTGTTTTAAACAGACAGTCTGTACACATCTGGTACCAGTACATATAAAATTACAAGAGATGTTACATAAGAAAGGATACCTTCCTTCTGATACGTCATATCAAAAATATGTGATACTTTAGTAAACATATTTCATAGTAATTTTTTCTAGTCAAACTTTACATTGCTACATTACATGTCAAAGTTAGAAATATACCAAAAAAAGGGTGAGAGTATGCTGCCTAGCTCCTTTATAAAGTCCAAAGGCTCTCTGCACGCCACGGTGACCAATAGCACGTGGCAGCTGTGTGGGACTAGAAAAGGCTTTAGTGCGGAGGTAGAAGCCTTAAGAGTCAAAAACGTACTTCCCACAGTGCTCCCACGCTCCTCTCCTCGCTCTCCTCCTCCTCTTTTCTTTCTTTCTCACCACCTCCAGCAGATACACGTACCCAGCACCATCTCTCAGCACCTCCCCTTTGCTCTTTCCCTTTCCAGCCGCTGAGCAGCACCTCCTTCTCTCTCGTTCTCTGTGCCTCCTCTTCCCCCCTCCTCCGTCTCAGTCGATCTTTTCCACTTTGCCGATGATCTTCTCTTCGAAGATGGGCAGAATGGCGTCATCCTCACGCACTTCCTCGAATACCACTCCACAGTCAAACTCGTCACTCACCTTTTTGAAATAATACCTGTGATGAGAGGAAAAGACAGGTGTGTTTACTGGGTCAGGGTTACATCACAGTTCTGCCATATTTATTCCTTCAACAGACACACTAGTCATGCAAATGTCAAGCAAAAGTAAACAAATCAGCAATACACTTAAACAGTAATATTTTAAAATATTACTGCATTATTAAGCAACAAGGAGGGCAAATCGAGCAGTTGCTGAAGTATTTTTGGACATTATACATCAAACTTTGTACAGCATTTTAGATGCTATTTTACATAGCTGTGTTCTCAGGGGGAGGAAAAATACAAAAAAAACTAACTACACTAAAAGGAAGGACCCTTTCCCCCGGAGATTGAGAGATGACCAAAACCATTAATTTGTGGTGTGGAGATTGACTTGAAACAACACTATTATTACACCAGTGAAAGTGTTCTGGAAAATGCTTGATTTGCTCTAGTAACCACATTATAATGCAGTGATGAGCAGCCAGATAATTCTCAGTAACTGGCTTAATAAGTTTGTCACCACCTACTGGCCTGATAAGGCCTAATTCACCTCAGGTACTGCCCAACAGTAGTAATGAGTAGTTAATGACCGATTTCTGGCTCATTACAACTTAGTATGAGCATTATAAGGGAATTATAATGCTCTCCACACTGAAGTGTTATTACTATTTGATTGAAATAGAAGATTTCGATATTGACTGTCCTTTGTGAAAACCCATTTCTGTGTCCAACAGAAACTGTGGCTGTTTTCGAAGCCTTTATGCTTACAAAAAGGAATGCCTAACAGACACCTTTGTTGTACACTGAAATTAGTAAAAAAAAAAAAAAAAAAAAAAAAAAAAAAAAACCCTCCCCAAAAACAAAAAAGTTCAACCCTTTCAGAAAAATAAACAAAAGTATTCAAAATCTAACACAATGCTCCTTCAAAAATGCAAAAATCATCAAATTAATATCCAATGTTTGCTCTTCTTTATTACTATGATTATAAACACTACCAGTAGTAAATGAAAGACCAATGAAAAGACAGAAGCATGGATGCTTTACCTATAGCTCCCTTTCTTGGTAAGCAGCTCCTTGAATTGTCCCAAGGTGACAATCCTCCCTTTTACTGAAGTCCTGTATGGGATGGGCTCACCGCAGAAGTAATAGGCAACAGTGATGTTCTCACATGGCTGCTTTTTCATCCCCTTGTGTCTGCACAACAGAAGGAAACATGGCAGAAGAATTTAGTGTGATCAAAGCATTACTGCCAAAACAAGAAAAAAAAATCTGCATAGATTGCACATCAGATCTTTTCAGTGGAAAGCACCCTTCCAAAAGACCACTGTTTGATGCCATCTGCAATGATCAGGCTAGGATGATATGAACAGCACTTTTCTAGCGTGGGATGTGACCAGAGGGACCATTATCTCCAAAGTATTTGGCCGTTACTGGCCCAAGCACGATGCACGGGCAAGACTGAATATCAAGTGAGTGGGTGTGTGCAAGATTGTATTATCTGCTGCCAGATAAAGTCGCATTGTAGCTCTTGATTCCAACAGCCTGTCACACACGCCATGTTTATAAATATACATATAAAATCACAGCTGACTGTGGCTTTCTTCTCCTCCTCAGGAAATTGTGATGTTGACTTATGTGACTAATTGCCTATCTACAAGTTGAAGAGACATTAGAGCTTCAAAGGGGGAAACGCTTCCACAGGAACCTGAACTCTGGATGGTGCACATCAAAAAGGTCCCTGCTTCCACTGATCAACATCAAATGGGTGTATCTCTGGGTAACGATAAGTGAAAACAAACTGATTGACAGAAAGTCTGAGAATGCTTACTAATTACTTTCCAAGCTACCACCTCAGCTAGGCCATACAGTTTAAAAATACATGTGGAAGAAAAGGTAGTACACTGTAAGCATTAAAACAGTGGAGAGTATTAGTGGGCTACACACGCTGCACAGCCTAGCCAAGGGCTAAGGGTGCACGATACGTTGCTGGCCGATATATTATACACTGACAAACAGTCAAATTTATTAATCAGAACAATACTGGAATTAGCAACAAATACCTTGGTTCCCCATATTTGTTCCTGCACACACACTGCAACACATTCACACTCTTCTCCTGCACACACACTGCAACACATTCACACTCTTCTCCTGCAGAGTTATAAAATGCCAGCTATGTGGAAGTTTTGCACAGGTATGGCAGAGGACAACAGAACTGTAATTCTCAACAGGTTCAGCCAAGGTACAGTGCAGAGCACTGAAAATTTCAATATTGTTAATATATCATCACTATACTAACTGAAAACACACAATTCCAGTGATCTTAACGATACAGCATAAAGAATATGGAGCCAGACATCATCAGCAACTCAAACATTTAGGGCAGGTTTAGTGGACACCGATAAAGCGTCTTGGCCAAAAGTCAATGTCAATGGTATTCCAAAATTAAAAACCTTACTTAGTCTAGCTATAGACTTGGGCCTTTTCATACTGGTCTCGAATACTGGGTCTACACTCAGGACCAATTCTGGACTTGTCAAGGGGAGAGGCTCAATACTGTAATTTTGTTTTCACACAGGAGAATTTCATAGTTCAGGGGTGCATAGTTCAGGGGTGGTGAACCTTGCACAAATCTGGCTATTAGCTGATAAGTTCAATCAGGTATTTGAGCAGGAAAAACCATGCCAGAATCTGGCCCTTGAGGACCAGGATGCCCCACCCCTATACATCACCTCTTTACTGTTTTGACAAGTACACAATCATACATTTATCACTGTTATGTTCCTTTGGTTGGCTACAACACTCACACAATTACGGAATGTGTGATATGTCCCTGTGTAGGAGGCTGTAAATGAGATGATGTTCTCACATAGATTATTCACAGTAGATTTTTAGCCATTTAGAAGTGGTGGGCAAAATGGCAAAATATATCATGATACTTCTGAAAATACTTTTTACAATATATGATGTCACAATATGTATTTTACTGACATGTGAAAAACTGAAATGGACAAACATTAATTACACATGCTGTTGTTCAGTGTTCTTTGTTGTTCAGTGTTCTCTCAGAACAAAGCAGACATTTTATGATGAAACTTTTTTTTACCAAAATAATGATAAATATATTGCCCATTTCTGCCATGTAGTGTGCCATAAGACATTCAATATTTATAACAAGCATTTTTCATATATAATTCTATCATAAACACTCACACTACTTTCACCTGAAGCAAACCCCAGAGTACTGGACCCCCCCGTTCAGAGCGCTCCTGAACTGCTCCTGGGCTCAAAAACAGCCTTCACTCTAGGCCAAAAGTACTGAGCTCGCAAGTGGCCATTGCTCCAGTAAAAAAGCGCTAGTTGTAAAACACCCTTCATCTTAGTCATGAATGAGTTAGCAGCTTTACTACACAAACTACAGTGTGAGTTTATAATGCAAACCTCACCAGTGTCTGCATTGTCCACAACAGGCTGTTAATTATCAGTTATCATTATCGGATGAGAAATTATATATCAGTGCATCCCCAGTAGTGCATGATTTTAGCAGTGAATGGGAGGGGAAGGTGGATGTTTTGCTCTATGAAGGAGAGGAGGGGAGGCAAAGCATGTGGAAAAGCGAACAGTGCAACAGCCCAATAGAACATACGAGGCCTCGGAGAGTTCTGTGTCAGAGACGGCGGGCACCACACTGAGTAGGGGAAATGTAGCGCGCCGGACAGCAGCAGCGCCGGACAGGAAGTGATCCCCTCTGGATCACTTCCATCACATACCTGAGGAACAACTCTTGAGTTAAACTTGCCGTGCGCTCTCACTCTCAACCACATCCAGCTACACTCAGGCGAGGAAGGGATAACCACTCAGAGAGATTAGTAAAAGGGGGCAGATGCTTGCCTCGCATTGTCCACATGCACTGCTATGTATCAGGACTGTAATAGCTTTGCCATTTAGCTTTGTGATTTACACAAACACAAAAAAGTAAAAAAAAAAAACAAAAAAAACAACAACCAAAACTGAACAACAACCATTGCACACTAGTTCATGCCTGAAGGAAAAACTTGGTGTTCTCTTCCTCAGAGAGACAGGGCAAGCTTACCTCTGTTTGGTCTGCAGGGTTCCGGACTTCTTTTTCTCCTCTTCAAGCCGCCTGCGTGCCTCCTCCAGCTGGGTGAGGGGGTTGGGAGCGGGGTTAGGAGGCATGGTGGGGTCCTGGATGAACGGGTGCGAAGGCAGCACGTTGTTGCGGAGCTGCGCACTCACCCATGGGTGTACGGCCCCTGGACGCTCCACAGAACCGGGCCTGCCCGACTCATGGCCCTGGCCCTTCTTAGAGCCTGAGACACTCCTGGGGTACATAAGATGAGAACCACTTCTTACTTCCAGTAACCTACTTCGCAGTTTTAAACTGACCATGCAACGGTGACATACACTAGCAATATGCTCAGTACGTAAGAATTTCTCATGCCTACAATTACCTTCTCCTAACACCCATTGTAGACTGATGCTCAAGTCCATACAAATCTATAGCCTACAGCCAGGTAATAACCATCCATAATCTCCATTTACCGATTACAGCTGAACTGCCATAATGTATTCAAGCACTAGCCTTAACAGCATGGCTCAAATAAAGAACCAAAAACAGAAAAAACTGAATAATATGTGCAAACTTATCAATGGCCATTACTCACACACATCATTTACATTCACTTGCATAGCTAAGGCATACTGTAAAACAACCAGTTGGCCACACTTACCCATAGGGGCTCTTCTTGTAGCGGCCCGCCTCCTTCTCTCCCTCCATCATCCACTGCAGGATCTTCTGGTTTCTGTCTAGCTCCTCTGGAGGTACTGGCTCTCGCATATCAAAGTTCCGCAGGTCCTCTATTTTTTTGAATGTTCGTTTTGACAATGTGCCACCTTTGCTGCTAAAAAAAAAAAAAAAAAAAAAATAGATCAATAGATCAGCCTAACACCCACAAGATCTATAAGATTTATAAGTCTTCTAGACATGATCTACTTAATTATAATGATTTTGATTCGATCTGTAAATTCACCACCAATTAACAACTAGTGTTCAATTAATTAAAGTACGACAAATAAAATCTTAATAGAAAGCATACCCATAACTCATGGGGTCTATAGCATTGGGGCCAGCGCCCATCCCCTCAGCATAGTTACGCATCTTGGACCCATAGTGGTGCTGTTCCATGGTCCAGGCAAATCCGCCATGGCCTCTCATTGCCACCTCCGTTTCTGTCTGTTCCTTAGGTTTGCTGCCCATGGCGTGGTGTGTGTGGTGCACATGCTTGTGGTGGTAAACATGCGCCGTCTCGCCCTTGGGTCCCAGCCGTGCTTGGTGCTTGCCCTGTCCACCTGCTAGAGGCAGTGCCAACCCTGGCATCTTTACTGAAGGCAGGCCATCTGGCGAGCGTGACTTGGGTGAGTGGCGGCCCGTGCCTGGTGACTGGCAGCCAGGTGTCTTCATGACGCGCTGCACATGCTCGTCCAGAATACTCTCAGGGTTCTCCTCATGAGCGTCACGCAGAGCCAGTCCATTGTAGCTCACATCCGAATAGCGCGGGGCATAGTGCTGCACATGGACAGCAGGGGGCAGCCTGTGGCTGGCCAGCGACGGTGCTGTGGAGATGTCCGCATCATCACCTTCCTCCTCCTGCAAGGGATCAAGGACAATTTGCTTCAGATGCTGCCAGCATCTAATGGCAAAATAAATTGTACACACTTGCCCAAGCTAACACAGTAGACAATCTACTAATTAACATCGTGCAAACTGTGCACCTTAAAAACACATTTACCTGAAACAGATTTACATAACCTGTCACATAAATCATGTTTATCTGGTTGTCAATACTCCAAGACGTTATTATCTATACTAAATGTACAAAAGAACACTGGACAGCTAAATAAAAGAATCAGCCATCATAAAGACTGAACTTTGTAATGTTGTCTATATGTTTGACTTTACCAAAATTATATTTTCTTCACTAAACTAACGGTACAAAGAAAAACTACAGGGCCAGTCTCACTGATGTCCATATAGGAGTCATTCATATCTAAATCAATTTATTACTCAACACACATTAGAAGTAATTGCAGAATCACACCACCAGATGTCAACCTTATACATGCTTGAACAGGTCTATATAACTGCCATTTGTATTAACGTTACTGAAAAAAATCTTTATAGTTTTTACTGATTAGTCTAACAGAATCCACAAAACACATAAGCCATTAAGACACAGACATCACTATAAAACCGACTGAGCCTCGCTCTTAATGTATTCCACTCCCTAATCCCCCAAACAGAGTCAGTTTGAGCCCCCGAGTGAGGCCTCTCGCAGCAAAGCCTGCTCAGCCCACCTTTTGATAGCAATTTGATATTGGATTCAGTAGCGAGCTGCATCGAATAATTTATGGCCACGGCACTTTGATGATCTCTCTAGGTAGTGAAACGCGAGGAGGTAGCAGCGGACTTTTTCTGAAGACCTGGAGCATGCAGATTTTTTTCCTCCCACTAAACAGCTGTGCAGGTCATCGCTCTCTGCTCCAAATTACACTGCTCATGCCAGAAAACAGGAGGAGAGGTGGGTCAGCGTAAATATACCGCAATGCGCAAAGCAACGAGTTGGCAGTTTGCAGAACCTCTAAGAATGAGATGTTTTAATTAACATGTCAAAGTTTGACCTGCATGCTAATAATGTGGCTTTTTAAACAATGCCAGTGAAACCAGAGAAGGTGAATTACCAATTTCAAAAGTTCACCATTTGAACTAGCGATAACGCTGTCAAACACTATGTTCAGCGCAGATACAAATAAAGCAGCTGAAATGTATTCAGTCTCGGCTCAGTGGGGAGAAACCAGGAAGCGACAGACTTGTTATGTGCTGCTGATGGGAAAGAAAACTTGAAATGAGTTCGGGAGGCTTTTTCCTGAAAGCATGCTAATCTTAGAGGAAGGCAGCAAGCGATGAGAATATCAATTAAAAGACAATGACATTCCTAATTCAAGCTCTTAATAACGGAGAGGCACTGGTCCGTGACGGCAGTTCCTCTTACAGGAGGCCAAACTACACAAATTATCTGCCTTGAGACTTAACACCTGGCTTTGTGTGGGGGAAAAGATTCCCATTTGCGGAGAGTGCCGGCGTTTCTTCACGCCCCAGCTCACTTCAAACAAAGTCATTACACAGACGGAGACTAGCGAGCGGCTCAGCTTCTGCAGGTGCTTCACCTGACACTGAAGACAAAGAAACAACAGAAACGTAGTGGGATGTCTGATAAGCCTCCTCACAACGCATCCCACGACCTCCCTTAAAAAGAGCTGTCTGGGGACCGTCATGATCCGTCACCAGTGTGTTCACAAGCAGGCTTTTTGTAAGGTTCTTGAACAGTTGCCAGATACAGAAAACGCCTTTAGATGCCAAACATTAGGGTTTCTCCATAATGTCTATGATGGTAGTAAAGAGGAAAGCATGGCCATGAATTTAGGCATGTGGTGTTTTGGAAGCTTACTCACCAGCCGGACTCTCTTGAGACGCTCCTCCAGTTTCTCCTGTGCTTCGCGCTCCCTCAGCACTGCCTCTAACCGGCTGATCAGCTCGGCTGCAAACTTCTCTGGCTCCACATGGATATCCTTTGGCATCCGGTTTGTGCGCTGCACAAAAACAAAACCAATCAGAAATGAAGGGCAATACACCAGTATGAGTATTTCACTGTCCGAAAAAGGATATGCTGGCAACAGTTGGCAGAAGGTTGAAGGGAAAAAGAGGCAGGTACATGAAGAGAAATAAACTCAAGCACACAAAAGTAGGGTGACTGGTACAATGCATGTAATGGAAATAACAGTGCCCTACTTTGATAATCTCAGTTCAAGGTTGAGCTCAGTTCCAAGGTAGAGGTCTTGGCTATGTATTGAAGTCTGGCCAGACAGTGTCAAGACTAACTCAGTTCTGAGGCCATGCATTCTAACATGCACACTGCAATATGAATTACACCACATCATAGAAAGCTCACTAATTCTGAACGACCACAATCACTCTTGATCAGAGAAGATTATATGGCACAAGAAAGTGGTAAATTTAGATCAAAGGCCTACACTGTAATATTTTCTGCTTTCATACCAGTAAGATTACAAACAACACAAGTCCAGGAAATGTATTATTCCAGAAATCTGTTAGAGAAGGACGTGGGGGAGGGGGCAGAGTGATGAATCAACAAGTCTCAGGCAGACCCTGGCCAGTGTCCAGCAAAACCTTACAGGAGCCCTTAAAATTTTGATTACAGGGTCAAATCTGATGTGGACTCTTCATTTTGGCTCTCTTTGTTCCCAGTCTCGCCTCACTTTAGATTCATCAGTCTCCTCCCCAGCCCATATGGCTATGTGCCCGGTGAAGCAGCAGTATCTGTCAAGCTTTGACAAGATGTTGTGGCTACTGACTGTGCTTCACGGCTGCAGACCACCCTTCAAGAATAAAAGCATTTTTCTCCGCCCCCCCTCTCTTTCTGTGAGACAAAGCACAGTAAATCGCCACAAGAATGGAATGTACTAGCCTCAAAAAAACAGAAGTAAAAGATAATTCTTCCTTTAACTCTCTAATCAGAAATTTCAACAACTGGCATGTTTTAAGTATTGCAAAGAACAAACTCTGAAAAACACCACATTAACAAATTCCCTTCATATCCATTTGATTGGTGAGGTAAAACCTTAGTAAAAAATCTGAACATTACATAAGAGTCATTAAATAAAATGCCATCTGCCAGTTTTTTTTTTTGTTTTTTTGTTTGGCATTAAATCTGATTCTCCCAAGTCTAGGCTCATGTGGCTCCCATGTTACATTACTCTAAAGTCATCCACAGCCTAAATTACATGTGTTGCATACACCTTTTCGCTGTATAATTGCTGTATTTCCCGTTCCCTTTACTAAGTAGCTTTTATAAAGCCTGAATTAGAACATGTTGCAACTGCCAAATCAGAGGCAGGCGTATAGATGTATGAATGTATAGAAGAAAAGGACAGAAGAAAAGGATCAAAACATACATAATTAGGTACATTTTTCACAAACATTTATTCCTTGCTTTCTCCAGAACTGAACTCTGCACAAAGAAGGCCTCTTTAGATGTGCAGTGCATACATTTACTGTGCTGTGATGGGCTGGCTACATCACTGCTTTTAAAGTTCCTGACTGGAGCCTAATGTAGGAAACAACATTTGGCATTGTATTTGATGCTTGATTCAAAATGGTGCACCAGTGTTTACTTCTCGGAGTTAAACTGAAAATATATGTCTCCCTCTTCTCACAATTCTCTATACGTTGAGTGAAAGCCCCTCATGGAGGGAAGCGCGGGTTTGCTCGGTTAAATTGGGCTCCATCTCAGAGGCTCCAATTATGCTGCAGTCGGTGCAGCGGGGAAGCCCAGCCAACAGAGGAGAGCCTTCACGTCTGCTGGGCATGGGCAGGCAGAGCTGAAGAGAGCATCAGGAACGCTTCAGACAGCGCACACACACACACACACACACACACACACACACACACACACACACACACACACACACACACACACACACA